>OY740809.1:38169548-38464548 GCA_963514005.1 Raja brachyura | reverse complement strand
TGGGTGTGGGCGGTGGGTGTGGGTGTGGGCGATGGGTGTGGGTGTGGGCGGTGGGTGTGGGCAGTGGGTGTGGGCGGTGGGTGTGGGTGTGGGCGGTGGGTGTGGGTGGTGGGTGTGGGCGTTGGGTGTGGGCGGTGGGTGTGGGTGTGGGCGGTGGGTGTGGGCGGTGGGTGTGGGTGGTGGGTGTGGGCGGTGGGTGTGGGTGTGGGCGGTGGGCGGTGGGTGTGGGCGATGGGTGTGGGCGGTGGGTGTGGGCGGTGGGTGTGGGCGGTGGGTGTGGGCGGTGGGTGTGGGTGTGGGCGGTGGGTGTGGGTGTGGGCGGTGGGTGTGGGTGTGGGTGTGGGCGGTGGGTGTGGGCGGTGGGTGTGGGCGGTGGGTGTGGACGGTGGGCGGTGGGTGTGGGCGGTGGGTGTGGGTGTGGGCGGTGGGTGTGGGCGGTGGGTGTGGGCAGTGGGTGTGGGCGGTGGGTGTGGGTGTGGGCGGTGGGTGTGGGTGGTGGGTGTGGGCGTTGGGTGTGGGCGGTGGGTGTGGGTGTGGGCGGTGGGTGTGGGCGGTGGGTGTGGGTGGTGGGTGTGGGCGGTGGGTGTGGGTGTGGGCGGTGGACGGTGGGTGTGGGCGATGGGTGTGGGCGGTGGGTGTGGGCGGTGGGTGTGGGCGGTGGGCGGTGGGTGTGGGCGGTGGGTGTGGCCGGTGGGTGTGGGCGGTGGGCGGTGGGTGTGGGTGTGGGCGGTGGGTGTGGGCGGTGGGTGTGGGCGGTGGGTGTGGACGGTGGGTGTGGGCGGTGGGTGTGGGCGGTGGGTGTGGGCGGTGGGTGTGGGCGGTGGGCGGTGGGTGTGGGCGGTGGGCGGTGGGTGTGGGTGTGGGCGGTGGGTGTGGGCGGTGGGTGTGGGCGGTGGGTGTGGGCGGTGGGTGTGGACGGTGGGCGGTGGGTGTGGGCGGTGGGTGTGGGTGTGGGCGGTGGGTGTGGGCGGTGGGTGTGGGCAGTGGGTGTGGGCGGTGGGTGTGGGTGTGGACGGTGGGTGTGGGTGGTGGGTGTGGGCGTTGGGTGTGGGCGGTGGGTGTGGGTGTGGGCGGTGGGTGTGGGCGGTGGGTGTGGGTGGTGGGTGTGGGCGGTGGGTGTGGGTGTGGGCGGTGGGCGGTGGGTGTGGGCGATGGGTGTGGGCGGTGGGTGTGGGCGGTGGGTGTGGGCGGTGGGCGGTGGGTGTGGGCGGTGGGTGTGGCCGGTGGGTGTGGGCGGTGGGCGGTGGGTGTGGGCGGTGGGTGTGGGTGTGGGCGGTGGGTGTGGGCGGTGGGTGTGGACGGTGGGTGTGGGCGGTGGGTGTGGGCGGTGGGTGTGGGCGGTGGGTGTGGGTGTGGGTGTGGGCTGTGGGCGGTGGGTGTGCGCTGTGGGTGTGGGCGGTGGGCGGTGGGTGTGGGTGTGCGCGGTGGGTGTGGGCGGTGGGTGTGGGCGGTGGGTGTGGGCGGTGGGCGGTGGGTGTGGGCGGTGGGTGTGGGCGGTGGGCGGTGGGTGTGGGCGGTGGGCGGTGGGTGTGGGCGGTGGGTGTGGGCGGTGGGCGGTGGGTGTGGGCGGTGGGTGTGGGCGGTGGATGTGGGCGGTGGGTGTGAGCGGTGGGTGTGAGCGGTGGTGTGGGCAGTGGGTGTGAGCGGTGGTGTGGGCGGTGGGCGGTGGGTGTGGGCGGTGGGTGTGGGCGGTGGGTGTGTGCGGTGGGTGTGGGTGTGGGTGTGGGCGGTGGGTGTGGGGGGTGGGCGGTGGGTGTGGGCGGTGGGTGTGGGCGGTGGGTGGTGGGTGTGGGTGTGGGTGTGGGTGTGGGCGGTGGGTGTGGGCGGTGGGTGTGGGCGGTGGGTGTGAGCGGTGGTGTGGGCAGTGGGTGTGAGCGGTGGTGTGGGTGTGGCCGGTGGGTGTGGGCGGTAGGTGTGGGTGTGGCGGTGGGCGGTGGGTGTGGGCGGTGGGTGTGGGGGGTGGGCGGTGGGTGTGGGCGGTGGGCGTGGGTGTGGGCGGTGGGTGTGGGCGGTGGGTGTGGGCGGTGGGTGGTGGGTGTGGGTGTGGGCGGTGGGTGTGGGCGGTGGGTGTGAGCGGTGGTGTGGGCAGTGGGTGTGAGCGGTGGTGTGGGTGTGGGCGGTGGGTGTGAGCGGTGGGTGCGGGCGGTGGGTGTGGGTGTGGGTGTGGGCGGTGGGTGTGGGCGGTGGGTGTGGGCGGTGGGTGTGGGTGGTGGGTGTGGGCGGTGGGTGTGGGTGTGGGCGGTGGATGGGAGGCGGTGGGTGTGGGTGTGAGGCGGTGGGTGTGGGTGTGGGCGGTGGGTGTGGGTGGTGGGTGTGGGTGTGGGCGGTGGGTGTGGGCGGTGGGTGTGGGTGTGGGCGGTGGGCGGTGGGTGTGGGCGGTGGGTGTGGGTGTGGGCGGTGGGCGGTGGGTGTGGGCGGTGGGTGTGGGCGGTGGGTGTGTGCGGTGGGTGTGGGCGGTGGGTGTGGGCGGTGGGTGTGGGCGGTGGGTGTGGGCGGTGGGTTTGGGCGATGGGTGGTGGGTGTGGGCGGTGGGTGTGGGCGGTGGGTGTGGGTGTGGGCTGTGGGTGTGGGTGTGGGCGGTGGGTTTGGGCGATGGGCGGTGGGTGTGGGCGGTGGGTGTGGGCGGTGGGTGTGGGCGGTGGGTGTGGGTGTGGGCGGTGGGTGTGGGTGTGGGCGGTGGGTGTGGGCAGTGGGTGTGGGCGGTGGGTGTGGGTGTGGGTGTGGGCGGTGGGTGTGGGCTGTGGGTGTGGGCGGTGGGTGTGGGTGTGGGTGTGGGCTGTGGGCGGTGGGTGTGCGCTGTGGGTGTGGGCGGTGGGCGGTGGGTGTGGGTGTGCGCGGTGGGTGTGGGCGGTGGGTGTGGGCGGTGGGCGGTGGGTGTGGGCGGTGGGTGTGGGCGGTGGGCGGTGGGTGTGGGCGGTGGGCGGTGGGTGTGGGCGGTGGGTGTGGGCGGTGGGCGGTGGGTGTGGGCGGTGGGTGTGGGCGGTGGGTGTGGGCGGTGGGTGTGAGCGGTGGGTGTGAGCGGTGGTGTGGGCAGTGGGTGTGAGCGGTGGTGTGGGCGGTGGGCGGTGGGTGTGGGCGGTGGGTGTGGGCGGTGGGTGTGTGCGGTGGGTGTGGGTGTGGGTGTGGGCGGTGGGTGTGGGGGGTGGGCGGTGGGTGTGGGCGGTGGGTGTGGGCGGTGGGTGTGGGCGGTGGGTGTGGGCGGTGGGTGGTGGGTGTGGGTGTGGGTGTGGGTGTGGGCGGTGGGTGTGGGCGGTGGGTGTGGGTGGTGGGTGTGAGCGGTGGTGTGGGCAGTGGGTGTGAGCGGTGGTGTGGGTGTGGCCGGTGGGTGTGGGCGGTAGGTGTGGGTGTGGCGGTGGGCGGTGGGTGTGGGCGGTGGGTGTGGGGGGTGGGCGGTGGGTGTGGGCGGTGGGTGTGGGCGGTGGGTGGTGGGTGTGGGTGTGGGCGGTGGGTGTGGGCGGTGGGTGTGAGCGGTGGTGTGGGCAGTGGGTGTGAGCGGTGGTGTGGGTGTGGGCGGTGGGTGTGAGCGGTGGGTGCGGGCTGTGGGTGTGGGTGTGGGTGTGGGCGGTGGGTGTGGGCGGTGGGTGTGGGCGGTGGGTGTGGGTGGTGGGTGTGGGCGGTGGGTGTGGGTGTGGGCGGTGGGTGGGAGGCGGTGGGTGTGGGTGTGAGGCGGTGGGTGTGGGTGTGGGCGGTGGGTGTGGGTGGTGGGTGTGGGTGTGGGCGGTGGGTGTGGGCGGTGGGTGTGGGTGGTGGGCGGTGGGTGTGGGTGGTGGGTTTGGGCGGTGGGTGTGGGCGGTGGGTGTGGGCGGTGGGTGTGTGCGGTGGGTGTGGGCGGTGGGTGTGGGCGGTGGGTGTGGGCGGTGGGTGTGGGCGGTGGGTTTGGGCGATGGGCGGTGGGTGTGGGCGGTGGGTGTGGGCAGTGGGTGTGGGTGTGGGCTGTGGGTGTGGGTGTGGGCGGTGGGTTTGGGCGATGGGCGGTGGGTGTGGGCGGTGGGTGTGGGCGGTGGGTGTGGGCAGTGGGTGTGGGTGTGGGCGGTGGGTGTGGGTGTGGGCGGTGGGTGTGGGCAGTGGGTGTGGGCGGTGGGTGTGGGTGTGGGTGTGGGCGGTGGGTGTGGGCTGTGGGTGTGGGCGGTGGGTGTGGGTGTGGGTGTGGGCTGTGGGTGTGGGCGGTGGGCGGTGGGTGTGGGTGTGGGTGTGCGCGGTGGGTGTGGGCGGTGGGTGTGGGCGGTGGGTGTGGGCGGTGGGCGGTGGGTGTGGGCGGTGGGTGTGGGTGTGGGCAGTGGGTGTGGGCGGTGGGTGTGGGCGGTGGGTGTGAGCGGTGGTGTGGGCAGTGGGTGTGAGCGGTGGTGTGGGCGGTGGGTGTGGGTGGTGGGTTTGGGCGGTGGGTGTGGGTGTGGGCGGTGGGTGTGGGCGGTGGGCGATGGGTGTGGGCGGTGGGTGTGGGTGTGGGCGGTGGGTGTGGGGGGTGGGCGGTGGGTGTGGGGGGTGGGCGGTGGGTGTGGGCGGTGGGTGTGGGCGGTGGGTGTGGGCAGTGGGTGTGGGTGTGGGCGGTGGGTGTGGGCGGTGGGCGGTGGGTGTGGGCGGTGGGTGTGGGCGGTGGGTGTGAGTGGTGGTGTGGGCAGTGGGTGTGAGCGGTGGTGTGGGTGTGGGCGGTGGGTGTGGGTGGTAGGTGTGGGTGTGGGTGTGGGCGGTGGGTGTGGGCGGTGGGTGTGGGCGGTGGGTGTGGGCGGTGGGTGTGAGCGGTGGTGTGGGCAGTGGGTGTGAGCGGTGGTGTGGGTGTGGGCGGTGGGTGTGGGCGGTGGGTGTGGGTGTGGGCGGTGGCGGTGGGCGGTGGGTGTGGGCGGTGGGTGTGGGCGGTGGGTGTGGGTGGTGGGTGTGGGCGGTGGGTGTGGGTGTGGGCGGTGGGCGGTGGGTGTGAGGCGGTGGGTGTGGGTGTGAGGCGGTGGGTGTGTGTGTGGGCGGTGGGTGTGGGTGGTGGGTGTGGGTGTGGGCGGTGGGTGTGGGTGTGGGCGGTGGGTGTGGGCGGTGGATGTGGGCGGTGGGTTTGGGCGGTGGGTGTGGGCGGTGGGTGTGGGCGGTGGGTGTGTGCGGTGGGTGTGGGCGGTGGGTGTGGGTGGTGGGTGTGGGCGGTGGGTGTGGGCGGTGGGTTTGGGCGGTGGGCGGTGGGTGTGGGCAGTGGGTGTGGGCGGTGGGTGTGGGTGGTGGGTTTGGGCGTTGGGTGTGGGCGGTGGGTGTGGGTGTGGGTGTGGGCGGTGGGTGTGGGCGGTGGGTGTGGGCAGTGGGTGTGGGCGGTGGGTGTGGGCGGTGGGTGTGGGTGTGGGTGTGGGCTGTGGGTGGTGGGTGTGGGCGGTGGGTGTGGGTGTGGGCGGTGGGTGTGGGTGTGGGCGGTGGGTGTGGATGTGGGTGTGGGCGGTGGGTGTGGGCGTGGGCGATGGGTGTGGGCGTGGGTGTGGGCGGTGGGTGTGGGTGTGGGCGGTGGGTGTGGGTGTGTGTGTGGGCGGTGGGTGTGGGCGGTGGGTGTGGGCGGTGGGTGTGGGCGGTGGGTGTGGGCGTGGGCGGTGGGTGTGGGTGTGGTTGTGGGCTGTGGGTGTGGGCAGTGGGTGTGGGCGGTGGGTGTGGGTGTGGGCGGTGGGTGTGGGTGTGGGCGGTGGGTGTGGGCGGTGGGTGTGGGCGGTTGGTGTGGGCGGTGGGTGCGGGTGTGGGCGGTGGGTGTGGGCGGTGGGTGTGGGTGTGGGCGGTGGGTGTGAGCGGTGGGTGTGGGCGGTGGGTGTGAGCGGTGGTGTGGGCGGAGGTGGCTGCGGGAGGCCCTACAGCAGCCGGGTGTGTGGACGGGTGAGTGGGCAGATCGAGCGTTACCCGCGGCAGCTGCACGGGGCGACGGTGGGCGGAGCTGACGTTGGGCATCGTGTTGGGCCAGCTTCACCCCTACTTCACCCATCATGTGCCGGCCTTAAAGCAAGAATGTAAGAAATTGTGTATCTCTTTGGGCCGAGATCAAACTTTTCAGAGAAGTGGAAGTTGCAAGATGGTGCAGGAACCTGGCGGCTCTCTGCCTGCTGCTCCAGAAGAGGATCCATTGTACTCACGTGTGGTATTATTTGACTGGACCAAGAACTTGCCCTCTCATCTCATAGTTGGTGCAACATAATCCTCCCAATGTTAAAATAAATCATGTGCAGGTATCGCCCACACCTGAGAACTGGAGTGTAAGCCAGTCATCCTTCACTCTGGGATGGGAGGCAGCCCAAGAAAGGGGAAGTAAAATTAGCAATTGCTTTCGGAAATAAGATAAAAACCCAGCCTGGTCAAAAGGGCGACAGTGGTAAAGCGGGTAGAGCTGCTGTCTCACAATGCTGGAGATCCAGATTCAATCCTGACCTCAGTCGCTATCTGTGTGGAGTTTGCACGTCCACCCTGTGACCGTGTGGGCGTTCCGGTTTCCTCCCACATCCCAAAGGCATGCGGTTCAGTGGATTAATTGGCCACTGTAGGATGGGTGGTCGGTACAGACTCGGTGGGCCGAAGGGCCTGTTGCCGTGCCGAATTACTCTCACTCTATGCTTGCATCTCTTGGTATCCAACCTGTTGCTCTGCTTGTTTTAATTACCTACACTGTGAATCTCGTCAACATCCAAAATGTATTCTATAACTAATAATGGTTAAAGAACAATATTATCTGTTCATGCTAATTGTATAAATGAAGTGAGTAACAGAAAGATAAGTAAATGCCCACATTTGTTGAATAATCATCGAATTATTTTAGTTTGCCAATTTCAAAGGAGTCTGTGCATTGATTTCCAGCACACCAGTAATCACCATAGTTTATTAAATATTACACTATATCTGAGATGTCTCAGTATTAATGAGGTTTTAAAATGCAAGCACCATCTGGAACATTTTCATTAGGGTCTGAAATTAAACCAGGCCGTATCTAATTTGTGAAACAGATGATCAGCCAACGGTGCATTGATGTCCTGATACCATTATGCGGGTGACTTTGTTGCCAGCTATGAAATCTAACCTTAGAACCTTAACCTTAAAAGCGGGACGGTGGCGCAGCGGTAGAATTGCTGCCTCACAGCGCCAGAGACCTGGGTTCGATCCCGACTACGGGTGCTCTCTGTACAATGTTTGTACGTTCTCCCTGTGACCATGTGGGTTTTATCTAGGAGCTCTGGTTTCCTCCCAAATTTTACAACTCACCTACAAATTAGTGACAATTTAAAGTGGCCGTTTAATCTGTCAATTTGCATATGCAGGCACTCTCTGATTTAGATAAACTCGGCACTTAAGCAATTCTTTAACCCCACTGCTGCCTATGCGGTGAATCTATGGAATTAGTTGCCACAGAAAGCTGTGGAGGCCGTCTATTGATATTTTTGAGGCAGAGATGGATAGATTCTTGATTATGTCTTGGGTGTCAGGGGTTACGGGGAGAAGGCGGGAGAATGGGGTCAGCAGGGAGAGATAGATCAGCCATGATTGAATTGCGAAGTAGACTTAATGGGCTGAATGGCTTATTCTGTTCCAATCACTTATGACCTTATGTGGTCTCCGTGTTGGAACTCCCACATTGTGTCAGTGTCAAATTGCTTCGACATATATCTCTTCAGCCTAGAACTAATTGTGCCTCGTTTATCAATTTGAATCTTCCTGTGGTCAACCTTGATTTAATGAAAAATAGAATTTGCTGGTCGGCAGAGATTGACTCCAGCACACAAGCCAAGAATAAGCAGAGAGTCACAGACCTTAAATTAGATTACCCAACTGTAACAACCCCACCGGACAATCATCACTCACATCACAAAGGTTCGGTAAAAATGAGTTCAACTTAAGGGCCTGTCCCACTTACGTGTCCTTGGCACGCAAATTACGCGACCTCGTGGTCACGTTGAGCCGCAATCGTCCTGCGAAGGTCGGGCACGATTACATGCGTACGCACAGCCGTCTGGAGCGCGTGATGTCATTTAAAGATGGACACAAAGCTGGAGTAACTCAGCGGGACCGGCAGCATCTCTGGAGAGAAACAACGAGTGACGTTTCGTGTCGAGACTCTTCTTCAGTCTGAAAAGAAGGGTCTTGACCCGAAACGTCACCCATTGCTTCTCTCCAGAGATGTTGCCGGTCCCGCTGAGTTACTCCTGCATTTTGTGTCTATCTTCAATTTTTTTGGCCCCGCTCTGGGAGTAGAAGTGGGGGCGGATCCGGACCGCAACGGCCGTGAGCCCCAAGCCGAGTTCGGCGATCGTTTCCCTGCTTCTGCTGCTGTTGAACGTGTGACGTTGCATCACGCCAGGGTCTTGGGCCTGTCCCACTTTGGCCGTCAGTTTCACGACAGGCCGTTGGCGCGCAAAGATTTTGTTCACTACAAAAACTTTGGAGTCCTGTGCAATGTCGCGCACAACTACATACCCCTCCGTGCTTCTAAGTGGGACTGACCCCGCGTGGCCATATGATGCTCGTATGCCTCAAGGCGACCACAAGGTTGCGTAATTTGCGTGCCAAGGAGACGTAAGTGGGACAGGCCCTTAAAGTTTAGTCTGAAGCTGTTTGTTCTGGTTCTGGACTCCCCCAACATCGGGAACATGTTTCCTGCCTCTAGCGTTTCCAAACCCTTAACAATCTTATATGTTTCAATAAGATCTCCTCTCATCCTTCTAAACTCCAGAGTATACAAGCCCAGCCGCTCCATTCTCTCAGCATATGACAGTCCCGCCATCCAGGGAATTAACCTTGTAAACCTATGCTGTACTCCCTCAATAGCAAGAATGTACCTCCTCAAATTAGGGGACCAAAACTGCACACAATACTCCAGATGTGGTCTCACTAGGGCCCTGTACAACTGCAGAAGGACCTCTTTGCTCCTATACTCGACTCCTCGTGTTATAAAGGCCAACATGCCATTTGCTTTCTTTGCTGCCTGCTGTACCTGCATGCTTACTTTCATAGACTGATGTACAAGGACCCCCAGATCCTGTTGTACTTCCCCTTTTCCCAACTTGACACCATTTATATAGTAATCTGCCTTCCTGTTTTTGATACCAAAGTGGATAACCGCATTTATCCACATTAAACTTCATCTGCCATGCATCTGCCCACTTCCCCAACCTGTCCATAGCATAACATCTCACAATCTACTCCTTGTTCAACGAGGCCAGCAATCACAGATATATCTACCAGTGCATAATCCCTATCCCTCCAATCCCTGCTTTTCTGAATGCCACTGTCATATCTGTCTCAACCACCAACCCTGGCAGCATGTTCCAGGCACTCACCACCTTCTGTGTAAACAAGTTGCCCAGCACAACTCTTTCAAACTTTGCCCTTCTCACCTTAAATCTTTGATTCTAGCATTTCAATATTGGCTGGATCATAAGGCACAGGGACTCCTCTTTGGCCCAGGAGTAAACATAGTCGGCACGGACTGGGAGGGCCGAGAGGGCCTGTTTCCGTGCTGTAATTGTTATATGGTTATATGAGTGCTGAGGGCAATTGATCCACCAGAATTATCCTTCGGTATAGAGTCACAGAGTCATGCAGTGCATAAATTGCTTTGGAAAGATTCTGCTCTAACGTATGCATCAGCTGAGATCATGGACCATGAAGGTATTTGGAAAGCTATTCCAATAGTTTTAAAGCATTTTTCCCTGGTGGAAACTTTGATTAACTTCTTCCATGAGAAGATTATTTAAAGTAAGAACTTAAGATTGTTGATAGAAGTAGGAATTGGTCATTCAGACCATTGAGTCTGCTCCACAGTACAGTAGTATCATGGGTGATCTAATCTTGACCTCAGCTCCCTTTGGCCCACCCAGTCCACGCCCGCCAGCGACCCCTGCACACTAACACTATCTTACACACACTAGGGACAATTTTACATTTATACCAAGCCAATTTTACTTCGGAGTCACGTGAGTGATTCCGTGAAGAAGACCCGCCAGGCCGCATGCGCACCAGTACATCAGCCGCATTGATGCACGGAGGACGCGAGGAACAGAGCTCCTCCAGCGGTAAGTATTCAGACTCCAGGTAAGTAAAAACTTTCACTGGAGTTCGAGTCCGTGCTGGCCCGTACGCTATCTACCGATCGCTAGCATGGAAAATACAGGGAAGGGAAAGCGGCGAGTATCAACCAGCGGCGGCAGCTCAGGCATGGAAGCCCTGCCTCATACCCCTGTACGGTCGCTAGCTACAGAGTTAGCGACTGCAGACTTAGTGCTACACAGCACAGAGCCATCGCCATTAGGGCACAAGGCACCTGAAAAGTCTGTTAGGCCCACGGAGTTGGGGGATGATTCCTCACCAGGGCTGGATAGTGTGTTCACGCCTATCCCAAGTAGAGGAGCTGTTGCATACAGTCCTCCAGAGAACTTGACTCCAAGAGAAGGAGTGTCAGCGCTCAGAGAAAGAGGCGCCAGCAGCAACAGTGCTGCCAGATAACCCTTTTACATTTGAAGGGAGTGCAATGGGTCAGATCAGTCCTGAGCCCGAATCTGATGGGGAAGTTCAGCCAGGAGAAACAGTGGAGTTACCAGGTGTTCCACCACTGGCACTACCATTTGCTGTCCCATCAGAAGCAGGGGAGCCGCTAGGTGAAGAGCTGGCTACCACAATAAATTACATGGTTTCTCATCAGCTCCAGGAGCTTACTATGGATGAGACAGCCAAAAAACATGAGCCTCCAAGCAACTGTGAGTTGTTAAAAGTTCCTACTGTGAATCAGGTTATATGGGGTCAAATGGGACCAGGCATGCAAAGTCAAGAGATTAAAATAAAGAGGACCCTAACATTATTGGCTGCTGGCATTACGACGTTTGCAAGAAGAATGGATGGTGGTTACGTGACCAGAACACACCAAGAGGCTCTAGGGTTGCTTTGTAAGCCAGCAAATATCCAACCACCTGATCTGCTGTTTGGCGCAGACCTTACCAAGCAGGTTAAAGAAATAAATGAAGACACAAAAACAATGAGCCTGATGAGACCAATGATGCCCGGCAGACCGCTGAAGAGAAAGTATCCTTACAGAACCACCTGAGCGTCCGGGGCTACACCAGGGACAAGCCGGTCCTCAGCGCAGGGGCGCGGATGGTATCCTTCGGCTGGAGCACGAGCAACCATGGGGGTCACTGCCAGAGGCTGGAGTCAGCAGGCTGCACCAGTTACCAGAGAGGTAGGTGGACCAGGTTCTCATAAAAACATATTAAATGTAACACAGAAAAAAGTTGGTGGTAGATTACGGCTTTTTTATGAAGAATGGAAACAGCTTACTTCAGATCTGTTTATCAGGAGTTTGATTCAAGGGTTTCGGATTGAATTCATTCCAAATGGTGATTTACCTCTCCAACATGTTCCTAGCAGAACACTTTAATTTTCACAAACAGAGGTAATAGAGGTTCAAACTGAACTCGTAAAATTATGTAACAAAGGTGTAATTGAGAAGACGGTTCATCACGTCCATCAATTTGTGTCAAATGTATTTCCCCGTCCCAAAAAGGATGGAGGATGCAGAATCATTTTGGATTTGACAAAATTAAATCCATTTGTACTCTATAGACACTTCAAAATGGAAACTTTGGTTACCGCCAAGCAACTGATTTCCAGAGGTTGTTATATGGCAACCATAGATCTGAAAGACGCTTACTACTCGGTGCCTGTTCATTGCGAGCATAGAAAGTATTTTAAATTAATTTGGATGAATCAATGATGGCAGTATCAGGCACTGCCGAATGGGTTAACCTCAGCTCGTAGAGAATTTACTAAATTGTTAAAACCAATTTTGGGGCTACTTAGTGGTCAGGGCCATGTAATTATCGCCTCTCTGGATGATATTTTAATTATCGGACAAACAAAAGAGTTAGCTGAAACATCAGTGGCAATTGTCAAATTCACACTTGAAAAACTGGGGTTTGTTATTCATTTGGAAAAATCTAAATTGACACCAATTACCACAATTGATTATTTGGGGTTCACAATTGACTAATTTAAAATGGTAATTACCTTGCCCAGGCAGAAAAGTGTGGAGCTAATTGAAGATGGTATAAAGCTTTTAAACAAACATCAACCTTCAATTAGACAAGTGGCAAGGCTGCTTGGGAAAATGGTAGCAGCCTTTCCAGCAGTCCAATTTGGGCCTTTGCATTATCAGCAATTACAAAGACCAAAGGAACAGGCACTCAGGGTACAATTGGGTCATTATGATAGGCCCATGCAATTATCAGCAGAAGCAGTTACTGATATTTTATGGTGGATCCAACATGTCTCCAGTAGTTTCAGCATAGTTGTGCTAGAACAACCTTCCATGGCCTTACAGACTGATGTCAGTGTACTCAGGTGGGGTGCCATGGATACAACTTCACGTTGTGGAGGAAGATGGAGTATGGAACAAGCTCTGCTTCTGCAGACATGGGGAATAAACCATTTAGAGCTTTTAGGAGCATTTTATGGGCTCAAGGCTTATTGTTCTAACAAAAGCAATTCGCATGTTCAGCTCCAAATTGATAATACTATGGCAGTTGCATATGTCAATCACATGGGTGGTATCAAGTCGGTATCTTGTGACAAACTGGCAAACCAAATCTGGATCTGGTGTATTGACAAACACATTTGGCTCTCAGCTATATATCTGCCAGGGAAATTCAATACTGTGGCAGACACCAGGTCACAAAAGTTCTATGACAACATAGAGTGGAATCGGGATGTGTTCAAAGAGATCATTGTCAAATACGGAACGCCAGATGTCGACTTGTTTGCATCCAGACTTAACCACCAGCTTCCCAAATGTGTGTCATGGGAACCAGATCCTGGGGCAGTACCGATTGTCAAGTCAAGTCAAAAGTCAAACAAACTTTATTGTCATTTAGAAATACATTGATATATGCAGTTCCAAACGAAATTACGTTGCATTTGGCTCCCTGTGCAACACAATAAATTAACCGAAGGATAGGCATGGATGAAAAGGATAAATAGACAATGGTGGCAGCCCATTACATGGCATTCAGGAGTCTGATGGCTCGTGGGAAGAAGCTGTTGCAGAACCTTGATGTTCTGCTCCTTATGCTGCGATATCTTTTTCCCGAGGGCAGCAGAGTGAACAGTCCGTGATGGAGATGTGTGGGGTCTTTTATAATACTGCTGGCCTTAGACACGCAGCGTTTGGTCGCAATATCCTCGATTGAGGGGAGAGAGGTCCCGATGATTTTTTCCGCTGTCCTCACCACTCTCTGCACAGACTTCCAGTCGGAGGCTCTGCAGTCCTCAAACCAGACAGAGATACAGCTGGTCAGAATACTCTCTATGGTGCCCCTGTAGAAAGTAGTGAGGATGGGATGGGGGAGATGAGCTCTTCTCATCCGGCGCAGAAAGTGCAACCGCTGCTGCGCTCTCTTAACAGTTAATGAGATGTTATTCGACCAGGTCAGACTGTTAGTGATCTGCACCCCCAGGAACTTTGTGCTACTGACCACCTCCACATCGCTGTCGTTGATGTGAAGTGGTGTTTTCGCTTTCGCTTTCTCGCTGAATTGGGGTGGTATGTGTATATATATTTCCACCGTTCTGTCTCATAAATTGTTGTCTGTTTAAAATCAAGCAGGATGATGCTTCAGGGGTACTGGTGATACCCGACTGACCTGCCCAGCCATGGTATCCTTTGATCCTGCAGCTGATGACAGAACCCCTGATGGCTGTTCCCAAACAAAAGGGATTTATTGGTGCATCTGGTAACTGGTGAATGCCATCCGTTGATTTGTTAATTTGCAGATTCTAAGAAGGCCATATCTGGGGCATGGATTGTCGGGTCGAACTGTGGACATGCTTACTGCATCTTGGAGATCGAGTACTCAAAAGCAGTATATTTGTTATGTAAAAAAATGGGAAGTTTACAGTGTACAAAATAATATTGACTATTGTACAGCATGTATTTCACATGTTCTGGAGTTTCTGTCAACCCTCTACTATGATGAAGGACTAAGTTATAGTGCAATCAATACAGCAAGAAGTGCTTTATCATCATTTTTGTGGTGAAGTCAGACAAACATTCGATTAATAAAAGGGATATTCAATTCTCCCAAACCTAGATATATGGCTATTTGGGATGTGAGTATGGTCCTCAGAATACTATGTGAGTGGTTTCCTGTCTCATCTTTGTCTTTGACCAAAATCACCATGAAGGTGGCCATGCTTATGGCATTGGTTTCAGCACAAAGGGTACAGACGTTACAAAATTTACATTTAGATAGAATGGAAACTGCTGCAGACAATGTTTTACATTTATGACTTCCTCAAACAAAGCAGGCCAGGTGTCACAGGGTTCAAAATAGTATTTTCAGCATATCCCACAAATCCATCCTTATGTGTAAAAACACATCTGATGCAATACATTGCATCTACAGAGGGCTTACATAACATGGAGACAGGATTGTTTATCAGTTATAAAAAAACACATAAGGGAGTGTCAGTTAACACTATTTTGAGATGGCTGAAACAAGTCTTGATTGATGCAGATATTAACACTGATGTATTTACATCTCATTCCACTAGGGAGCAGCTACGTTGGCAGCCGAAGCGAGGGACGTGACCGTCGACCATATTTTGGCGGCCGCCGGATGGGCAAATGAGCTGATGTTTCAGAATTTCTACATCGGACGATTGTCGATCCAGGGCTGTTTGCCAATGCCATTTTAAGTTCTGTTTAAGTGCCCTGGGATTAAGGGGTACTGTTGTTTGTTTATATTTTTAAATAAACCTTATTACTGCATTAAATGCAATGGTACTACTAATGCATTAATTTCTCATTCGAGTCAATCAATGCAGTGGGATGCCGAGATTTGTAATCTGCGGCGTGAAATCACAAAACTTTGAACTCTTCATGGAATCACTCATGTGACTCCGAAGTAAAATTGTATGATTAAACAAGAACTTACCAGTTTGAAGTTTGATCTTGATTTTATGAGGAGTTACGTTGCTGATTACGTGCCCGCCACACCCAACCCTGTCTCATAAAGGATCATATGGCAGTTCTCGAGTCACTCATCTTACTGTGTCACTTCGGTGTTGTTATTTGTGATTTCATACCGCTGCTTTGAAGATTGATGCGCACGCGGCCTGGCGGGTCTTCTTCACGTAATCACCAATGTAGCTCCTCATAAAATCAAGATCAAACTTCAAACTGGTAAGTTCTCGTTAATCTTACTATTAACTTACAAATCTGTTCATCTTTGGAGTAGTCCAAGAAAACTACCCAAAGGGAAACCGAAGATCTCGGAGAAAATCCACGCAGCTCACGGGAGGAACGTACAAACTCCGTACAGACAGCACCCGTAGTCAGGATTTAACCCGGGTCTCTGACGCTGTAAGGCAGTAGCTGTACCACTGCACCGCCATGCTTCCCTAAACAATTCTAATCACAATCCACAGCCAAGTCTACAATTCTATCTCAACCTTCAAGTTCATGACCGTCTGCAGAAGACCAATTACATCGTCTTCAAGCTATACGGTGATCCTTGATTCTGACACCATGCCCTTTGCTCTGAACTCCTCCACGAGGAGGGATATCCTCACAGTGTCGCCCAAATAATATCCTCTGCCTTCCCACCTCCCCCCCCCCCCCCCTCAAGCCTTCTAAGATCCAACATTCTTCTGATCTCCATTGACTACAACCTACTCAAGAGTCAAGAGTTACACAAAATGCTGTAGTAACTCAGTGGGACCGGCAGCATCTCTGGAGAGAGGAGAGTGGGAGGCACATAGATAAGGAAGTGTATGGACAGTTCAGCATTTTGTGTCAATCTTCGATTTAAACCAGCATCTGCAGTTCCTTCCTATACAAGAGTCAAGAGTGTTTAATTGTCACATAGAAACATAGAAAATAGGTGCAGGAGTAGGCCATTCGGCCCTTCGAGCCTGCACTGCCATTCCATATGATCATGGCTGATCATCCAACTCAGTATCCTGTACCTGCCTTCTCTCCATACCCCCTGATCCCTTTAGCCACAAGGGCCACATCTAACCCTCTTAAATATAGCCAATGAACTGGCCTCAACTACCTTCTGTGGCAGAGAATTCCAGAGACTCACCACTCTCTGTGTGAAAAATGTTTTCCTCATCTCGATCCTAAAGGAATGCCCCCTTATCCTTAGACTGTGACCCCTTGTTCGGGACCTCTCCAACATCAGGAACAATCTTCCTGCATCTAGCCTATCCAACCCCTTAAGAATTTTTAAAGTTTCTATAAGATCCCCCATCAGTCTTCTAATTTCTAGCGAGTACAAGCCAAGTCTATCCAGTCTTTCCTCATATGAAAGTCCTGACATCCCAGGAATCAGTCTGGTGAACCTTCTCTCTACCCCCTCTATGGCAAGAATGTCTTTCCTTAGATTTGGAGACCAAAACTGTACGCAATACTCCAGGTGTGGTCTCACCAAAACCCTGTACAACTGCAGTAGAACCTCCTTGCTCCTATACTCAAATCCTTTTGCTATGAATGCTAACATACCATTTGCTTTCTTCACTGCCTGCTGCGCCTGCATGCCTACTTTCAATGATTGGTGTACCATGACACCCAGGTCTTGTTGCATCTCCCCTTTTCCTAATTTGCCACCATTCAGATAATAGTCTACCCTCCTGTTTTTACCACCAAAGTGGATAACCTCACATTTATACACATTATTCTGCATCTGCCATGCATTTGCCCACTCACCCAGCCTATCCAAGTCACCTTGCAGCTTCCCAGCATCCTCCTCACAGCTAACACTGCCCCCCAGCTTCATGTCATCCGCAAACTTGGAGATGTTGCACTCAATTCCCTCATCCAAATCATTAATATATATTGTAAATAGCTGGGGTCCCAGCACTGAGCCTTGCGGTACCCCACTAGTCACTGCCTGCCATTCTGGAAAGGACCCGTTTACTCCGACCCTTTGCTTCCTGTCTGCCAGCCAGTTCTCTATCCACATCAATACTGAACCCCTAATACCGTGTGCTTCAAGTTTGTATACTGATCTCTTATGTGGGACCTTGTCGAAAGCCTTCTGAATGTCTAAATATAACACATCCACTGGTTCTCCCTTATCCACTCTGCTAGTTACATCCTCGAAAAATTCTATAAGATTCGTCAGACATGATTTACCTTTCGTAAATCCATGCTGACTTTGTCCAATGATTTCACCACTTTCCAAATGTACTGCTATCCCATCTTTAATAACTGACTCTAGCGGTTTCCCCACTACCGATGTTAGACTAACTGGTCTGTAATTCCCCGTTTTCTCTCTCCCTCCATTTTTAAAAAGTGGGGTTACATTAGCTACCCTCCAATCCTCAGGAACTACTCCAGAATCTAAGGAGTTTTGAAAAATTATCACTAATGCATCCACTATTTCTGTGGCTACTTCCTCGAGTACTCTGGGATGCAGACTATCTGGCCCTGGGGATTTATCGGCCTTCAATCCATTCAATTTACCCAACACCACTTCCCGGCTAACCTGGATTTCACTCAGTTCCTCCACCTTATTTGACCCGCGGTCCCCTGCTATTTCCGGTAGATTATTTATGTCTTCCTTAGTGAAGACAGAACCAAAGTAGTTATTCAATTGGTCTGCCATTCCCCATGATCAATTCACCTGTTTCTGACTGCAAGGGACCTACATTTGTTTTAACTAATCTCTTTCTCTTCACATATCTATAAAAACTTTTGCAGTCTTTTAGCCTTTTCTTAAGAAATGGATAGATGTTTAGATCTAGTAATTGAATTTAGATGAATTTAATTGATTTGATGAAACTGATTAATTTGAATTTTTTGTTGGATATTTACTATTTGTTTTAGCGTTTAACTTTGTCATTTCTACCTTTTTTCTAAAACTACAAATAATAACTTGTTTCTGTTAGTGCTGTTACGTTTTTTTCCCTTTTCATTTTAAACAGACGTCTCCGAGGAAGAAATGCAAAATTGTCAATCCAAATGCCCAGCAAAAGAGACTGATTGAGACAGCATTCACAGAGAGTATCTGAATTTGGAATACTCCTAATGTGATGATCTACAGGACATTCTTAATGGAAACGTAGTGGGCAGAAAGGCATGTCATGCGTGATTTGAAGAGCAAAAACTGGTAGTTTACAATGCAAAAATTGAAAAGTTGTGAAACAAACAAGGTGTACAGAGCTGCTTATTGGTTACAATCTGAGGAGTGTGATGATAGAATAGAATGCAGTTTATTGTCATTCAAACAGCTTGGTTTGAATAAAATTGCATTTCTACAGTCTTAACATTGCAAAAAACCCAAGACCCACACTTAACACAATTTACACAATCATTCATCACAGTGAATCTCCAACACCTCACTGTGATGGAAGGCAAAAGTCTTATCTCTTCCCTTTGTTCTTCTCCTGCGGTCCAGCAGTCCAACTGCAGCGTCGAGGTGACTGGGGCTCACGATGTTGAAGCCCCCGGCGGGTGATGGTAAGTCACACGGCCGTTTAAGCCGCGCGGGGCGATGTTAGACCCCGCTCCGAGTCCTTTAAACCCCGCGATTCCAGCGGGAGAAGTTGCCGTTGCCAAGCTCTGAAAAGCGGCCTCCCACCAGGGACCTGCGAGCTCCCGATGTTCCTATCCACCAGGCCTGCGGCCGGAGCCTCCGAAGCTCCGAAGTCGGGTTGCAGCAGCGCGCCACCATAGCTCTCCCTGCTCCGAAGCCGGCCAGCTCCGCGATGGTGAGTCCACAGGCTCCACGACTGGAGCCCTCAGGTTGGTTCCGGTTGGAGGGCGCCGTCGGCTCCACGATGTTAGGCCCAGCGACATCGGAGACCCGACAGGGAAAAAGTTGGGTCCCCTGTACAGGGAAGAGATTAAATGGTTTCCCCCACTGCCCCACCCTCCACATATATACAGCTAAAAAAATAATAAAAACTAGAATAAAAAAAATACAATTAACGAGACAAAAATTTAAAAAAAGGCAGACGGACTGCAGTCGAGCAGCTGCCGTTAGGCGCTGCCACACTCCAGGTGCTGATGCTACTGATTATGATATGCCAAGGTACCAGCTAGCAACTGATTTTCTCCATAAAGACTTGGTCTATTGCTAGAAATTGTAATTTATTTACGTACCTGTTATGGACTTACAACATATAATACAATAATATTAAAGTTCTGATCTTGAGAATATCACATTTTTTAATTTTCAAGGCAATCTGGGAGTTTATTACTATTTCTGTCACAACAGTCAATTTTGTAATTAGCTACAATTAGGTAACTAACTAATTATATGCTTTAATTTCAGGTCTTCCAAGTAAGATGTTTCATATTTGTTTCAGAATGCTTCAATCTATAATAACTGAACATTTCATTTAGTTCTCTTAATTTTTAAGAACGTTATGGGCTTTGCTTTTGACTGTCCTCGATCACAGCTTTTGTGTTAAATCAATGGAAAAGCAATAGATGTTAATTTCCGAGTATGAAAATTGCCATAACATTTTTAATACAGAAGATATGAAAGTGAAGTAGGTATCAAATTAAAGTTCATTTTATGCTTTATCTGATGGGATAAATTGCAGACTTAATTTTTAAAATTTCAAAATGTTGTAACATTCCGACCACTGCCATACCTCCCGCCCCGACCCCTGCCCCCACCCCCCACCACCACGTCTACACCCCTCCTCTCTCTCCCCCCCCCCCCCCCCCCCCCCGGTCGACACCCCCCCTCCCCGGTCCCGGTCCCGGGAGCTCTACTGTCATGTGCTGCTGTGGCTGCGGAGTTGGGCACGTGGTTGGTGCCAGGCTGACGCTCAACATGGCGCCGCCCAGGCCGGCTTCATCCCCCGACAGGTGGTCAGGACGCCGCCCCTGATTGGCCGCACCGCCACCCAAGGCCCTGACGTTCAGTTGGCGCGCGAAAGGACCGCGCACGCGCAGCTGGCGCCGACACAAAGGCGGCAGGCATGGCGGATAAAGAAGGTAATCGGCCCGGCCCTGCTCCGCTCTAACTGCACAGTCCGGCCCGTGGTCCCCGCTCCACTCACACGGCGCGGCGCTCTCCACCCGTTCGGGGTTCCCGCGCTCCACGCGCCGTCGGAGGAGCGGAGCTCCGGCTCAGTGGGCCGCGGCGCCGGGGGCGGGAAGCGGCCGGGCCTGGTCCTTGAGGAAGCAGCGCGGGTGGGCCCTGCTCAGGCGGTGGTGCTCGGAGGGTCCCTGGTGGCGGGGAAGAGGGGGCGGGATAGTGAGCAGGGGGCGGGATAGTGAGGGGGGCACGAACAGCTGGAGAGACGTGAGTGGGTGGAGGGATGGGGTAGGACTGGGAGGACGGAGAGGGCAGGACTTGGAGGGAGAGTGGTGGAAGCAGTGCGGTCGCAGAATGGAGGGATAGTGAGGGAGTGGGGATGCAGATTGGCACTGGGGTGTTGAGTAGAGGTATGGAGACGGTGGGTTAAGGCTGGGGCTGGACTGGGGAAGGGCCAGGGTAGGATGGGCTGGGGAAAGAGCAAGGTGGGATATGGCTGGGAACTGGACAGCTGATCAGTGGAGCTGGGGAGAGATTGGTGTGGAGGTATACTGTGGTGATGGTTATTGAGCACTGTGTGTCTTTGAGCATAGGGATGCTATTGGGTGGTTGGGGTAGGTGGGTGTTCTGTGGCATTCATTGGTGGATGTTCAAAGAAGGTTGCTGTTGACTGTGTCTAATGGGGATGCTGTTTCTGTGGGGTATAAAGCAGTATGTGGGTGCATTGGGGTGAACGTGGGTAAGGTAGGAAGTGAAAAGTTGAGGATAGGCTAAGGAGGTAGAAGGTAGGAATGTAGGATGGAGGTGTACAGTTAGGGATATGGTGGAGGTTATCGGTGTGGAAGTATGGTATTAGGACCATGTTGGGTGAAGTGAAGTATGGGGAGGGTGAGGATGGATGGGTGCAGAAATAACAGTTTGGTGAAGGGGCGAGGATAAGGAATAGTGAGGTGGGTTTAGAGAAGTTGGTGTATGCAGTGGGAGTAGGGCAAAGTGAGGATTGGTGCATTATGGTGGGTGAAGCGTATAAGGGAGGCCAGTGATATGGGGTTGGGGGTGATGTAGTGTGGAATTAGTTGATATTTGCATGGAGTGGGTTGGAGATATGTGGGAATGGATGGCGTTTGTAAGGATGGGAGCAGTTGGAGGAGGCATCATGGAGGATGTAGGGGGAGAGCATGGGCCAGGTTTTGTAGGTTGTGTGGAACTAGGTTGGAGCTTCAACTGCCTCATCTCTGGAACAGTTTTGCTTTGTATTGGGGGAATGGTTACATTCCAGTTCTATCATGCAATTGTTCAGCAAATGTAATGGGTGTATGGAACAAGCTGCCAGAGAAGGTAGTGGAGCTTGGGACTATCATTGTTTAAGAGATAGTTGGATAGTACTCGTAGAGTACTATGACTATACGATGCTCATGCTGTTGGTTTAGATTTTGTTTGAGACAAAATTGGGAAATAGGCACTCATTGGCTCTTGTGTCCTTTTAGACCATTGTTAGTCATTTTTTTTCTTACACCAGAGTCTGGCTAATTAGCGGGTAGTTGAAAATATATTCACTGTCAAAACTTGTATTAGTCTATTTATTAAAGTAGAACTTGCCTTTTTGTAATTAAAGTTGTGTCCCAAGATTTCAATGCAGGTAACTATCACCTTTATTTTCATTTAACTTCTTATTGTGATTAACTAAAATATGAAAAATGTGAGTAGGCTCTGTCTCCCCACTCAAAGTGAACTTCTGTCTCCCCACTTTTATTTGTCTTCTTCCTCAGTTGGAAGAGTGACACGTTGCTGCTATTAGTGCTCCTCAATTTAAACTATCAGCAGGTGCCTTGAGGAATGTGGAAAGGAATACCATTTCAACCATTCTCGTTTCTTTAACTGAGATAGATATCCCTGGTTTCCTCCCCATTTCCACTGCTTCCTCCAAAGGAATGAAAACCTGAGTATGAATAATGGACTGAATGGCAATGGCATTTTGTGTTCTGGCAGTGGATACCGGGCCCAGCAACACTTTTTTAAGGGGACATGAGAATCCATTGCAGTGTAAATTTGTATCCCTATAAGATGCATGTACTGTTGTCAGAATGTTCAGATTATTTTCCTTTAATTTTGCACCTCTAGCATCAGATGCCCATTATGATGTTACACCTGTGACGTCACACACCCACTGTTCTTCATTACTGACGGCCGCCTCACCAGTGCAGTCCACTCATCTCGACACGACGCCAGCCATTTGTCATGAATGGAAACGAGGAAAAAAAAGTACCTTGTATATATTGTACACAATAACAGACTGTCAGGAGATGAATTAGAGAAGTGCGTGGGAAACTCCATTAAATTGTGGCCTTGTAGTGGCTATAATGTGAAATGTCCACACTAGCCCCATTCCAGTCAAAGCCCCAATACACATCTATAATTCACCTCATGACATTGATTACTTGATTTAAGCATTGTAAAATGTGCAACTGCACATTAAATGTACTTTAAATGATTTATATTGTATAAATTATACTATGCTGTGCATCTCCCTTTAAAATTAGTAAGAAGGAACTGCAGATGCTGTTTAAACCGAAGATAGACACAAAAAGCTGGAGTAACTCAGCGGGACTAGAGCATCTCTGGAGAGAAGGAATTGGTAACATTTCGGGTTGAGACCCTTCTTCAGACCCTTCTTCTGAAGAAGGTTCTAGGCCTGAAACATCACCCATTCCTTCTCTCCAGTGATGCTGCCTGTCCTGCTGCGTTACTCACGCTTTTTATGTCTATCCCCATAAATATAAGTGGATTGTAAATTTGTTGTGTGGCCCTCTCCGATTTGATTTGTTAAATTGAGAAAGAGATGGATTGGTAGGGTTTTAAGTATTTTCTCTTCAGAAATTTTCAATTGTAAATGTTGGCAAATGTCCTTTTTGTCTTCAAAATGATTTGTATATATGGAGATTCCAAGAGGTCTATCCAAGTTAGCTGACAATTTGGTCACTTTATCAACAAGGCCTTCAATAAAACTGCCAATCCAGGGAAACAATTAATTAACAATCTAGCGTTAAACACTCAGCGGGGGCAGAATTTTTTAAACGTGTCCTGGAGAGCTTTTTAATGCAGTACAGATAGTTCTGCTATAGTGCGTTAGTTGCATTCCTAAGGAACCTAGCATTATAGAATGTTGCATTATAACTATTGTGTCAATGGGGAACAGGAGGTTCGGGGTTAGAAAGCTTTGGGCTCATAATAACACCGTTATTTTATCCACGGGTCTTTTTAGTATATCATATCATATTTATTTTTGTTATAGTGCAGTGGGGAGGCCAGTGTATATAGAAGTTAAATAATGTTACAGAATTCAACGCTCATTCTGCTGGGTTGTAAGCTAAATATGAGGTGCTGTTCCTACAATTTGTGTTTGGCCTCTGGCAATAGAGGAGGCCCAGGCAGAAATATCAGAGTGGGAATGAGATGGGCAGCAACTGGGAGATCCAGTCGCACTTGGCAGACCAAGTGTGTTCAGTGAAGCTGTCGCCAAGTCTGCGCTTGGACTCGTCAATGTACAGGAGCCTGCGTCGGGATACCGGATGCAGTAGATAAGGTTAGAGAAGGTGCATGTGAATCTGTCTTGTCCGGAAGGACTGACTGGGTCCCTGGACGGAGTTGAGGGAGAAGGTACAAGGGCTTGTTTTTATTTTGGTATGTTTTTATAAGAGGAGAAGGTGTTGTTTTTCTTGTGGTTGCTGGGGAAAGTACCTGATGAGTGAACCAAGTTTTTTGTTGTTTATGATACTGCCAGGAAAATGCTAAAGGCTGTATGTTGCTTTGTGTAATAGGGTATCATTGTACAAGTGACAATGGAAGCAAGTGCTTGTCAATTTCAGTAGTTACCTGTGCTAAAACTAGCGGCCTATGTCTTGAGGAATAATGCCATTGATTGCAGCAGGGAGGTTGCAAGGAAAAAAAATCCCTTTATACTTTCTACCCCAGTTGCCAATTTCAAAAGAAAGGTCTCGATATTTAGTTCCAGATTAGAATTGTATTCAGCCAATGATCATGTTGAATGGTGGTGCTGGCTCAAAGGGCCGAATGGCCTACTGCACCTATTGTCTATTGTATTATAAACAATTAGGCTTGCATAATGGAAATAGTATTTCATTAGTCGTTTTAAATCCAATTGGTGATATGTAAACGAGCTTCATAGCAGAACTACCTTTAAGTTTAGTTTTATTGTAACGTGTGCCAAGGCTTTGTTTTGTATGCCATCCAAACATCAGGTAAAAATTTACGTAATTACAATAAAGTCAAACTCACAATAGATGTGCAGATACAGAGTGCAGAATATAGTTCTCAGTATTGTTGACCATCAGTTCCATAGCCAAAGTCCAATGTCAGCAATGGGGTAGAAATGAATCTGACAGTCCCCTAGCGCAGGAAGGACTGTTCAGAAGCCTGATACCTATATGTATGAGGGAAGGAACATGGATCTTTATTTTGGGGAATGCAGCTGGTCAGGTGGAGGGAGTGTCCATTGGAGTTCACTTTGGTGACAGTAACCATGACTTTTTATTCTTTAAAAACTTGACGCCTGGAGGCTATCCTTTTCTGCTACTGGATTGGATAATTGCTGGTGTATCTTGAATTCATCTGGCTTTATAATTTAAATCTACCCTTGCCTAACCAATTTTACGATCTTGTCTAATCCCCAAAGGTTCTAGATTTCTACTCCCTTTGTGTGGAGAAGTGGTGCTTTACAACATCTAGTAATGTAAGAGAGCAACTATCTACAAACAAGAAAGTTTTATCGCGTCCTCTTATTCTGGACCTTTCTGCCAGAAAAAAAATGCCACCTTCTCACTTTAATCATGTCATTTGCCATGATTAGAACAGACCTTAACTTCCCACATGCTAGTGGATTTAAACCTTTTTTATAATTTTTGATATTAAGTATTTATGTTCTGGGATTATTGGCGTTCTCTTTAGGCCATAGATGCAGTACCTTGAAATGGATGTGACCAGAATTTTACACAGTTGACATGACTTCAAGAATTGGACAAATATTATAATAGTTTTAATTAATTACCCTCTGCTGCTTCAGTTCTAAGAATCAGGTATCTATATTACTAAGTCTGATCTTGACCATTTCCTGTTAGTAACATAGAAATAGGTGCAGAAGGTGGCCATTCGGCACTTCGAACCAGCACTGCCATTCATTGTGATCATGGCTGATCGTCCCCTATCAGAAACCCGTGCCTGCCTTCTCCCCATATCCCTTGACTCCACTAACCCCTAGAGCTCTATCTAACTCTCTTAAATCCATCCAGTGATTTGGCCTCCACTGCCCTCTGTAGCAGGGAATTCCATAAATTCACTACTCTGGGTGAAAAAGTTTTTTCTCATCTCAGTCTTAAATGACCTCCCCTTTATTGTAAGACTGTGACCAATGGTTCTGGACTCGCCCATTTAGTAATATAGATACCTGATTCTTAGAACTGAAGCAGCAGAGGGTAATTAATTAAACTATTATAATATTTGTCCATATCTTGAAGTCATGTCAACTGTTCTGTATATTGATTTTAGAAAAAGCGCTGCCACTTACGCCTGTGATTTTTGTCCATCTTACTCAGAATCCCCCTCCGCTTTGCAGAACAAGATAATTTTTCCCATCGATGAAAAATAAAAGAGTTATTAGTGTTTAAAAAATCTTGAGATTCTCTCCCCTGAAGGCCATGCCCCTTCCGGAGGGACTATAAAACCCGGAAGTGTTGAGTGCCTCAGTCAGTCTCTGCAAGATGGGGGAGCGAGAGGGTCACGTCTCGCAGTCCGAGCTGTGAATAACACTGAACACATGTCTACTAAACTGTGAATGGTTTTACTGACCTGTCAGTGCCCTTAATGTGGTTTGAAAATATAGTTTGGAAATGCTAAAGCTGTGTTGCCTTTCGTTTGGAAATCCTAAAGCTGTGTTGCCTTTGGTTTGGAAATGCTAAAGCTGTGTTGCCTTTGGTTTGGAAATATTAAAGCTATGTTGCCTTTGGTTTGGAAATGCTAAAGCTGTGTTGCCTAATTAAAGTTGCCTTTCCTAATTAAAGTCGTCTTGCCTTGAAACATATAAGATTGTTAAGCGTTTGGACACGCTAGAGGCAGGAAACGTGTTCCCGATGTTGGGGGAGTCCAGAACCAGGGGCTACAGTTTAAGAATAAGGAGTAAACCATTTAGAACGGAGACAAGAAAACACTTTTTCTCACTGAGAGTGGTGAGTCTGTGGAATTCTCTGCCTCAGAGGCCGGTGGAGGCGGGTATTTTGTTTGCTTTCAAGAGAGAGCTAGATAGGACTCTTAAAAATAGCGGAGTCATGGGATATGGGGACATGGCAGGAACTGAATGGGGATGATCAGCCATGATCACAATTGAATGGCGGTGCTGGCTCGAAGGGCCGAATGGCCTGCTCCTGCACCTATTGTCTATTGCCTAATTAAAGTTGCCTTGCCTAATTAAAGTTGCTTTGCCTTCTATATAATTAAAATTCTAATCTTGACCCCTTCCTGTTTGCGCTTTATATTGATTTTAGAAAAACCGCTACCACGTACGGCTGTGATTTTTGGCCATCTTACTCAGTCCCCTTTCGCTCATTAGGTGCCAAGGATGTTTCCCATCAATGAAAAATAAAAGAGTTATTAGTGTTTAAAAAATGTTGAGATTGTCTCTCCTGTCAATCGCGCCTTGAAGACCATGCCCCTTCTGGTGGGATGGGGCAGGGACTATAAAACCCAGAAGTGTAGGGGTGGCTCCGTCTCTGCAAGATGGAGGAGGGAGAGGACTCGCTGTCTTTAGTGGCATTGCACCCTGCTTGAAATGGTAAGAAACTGCACTTGAATTTGGTGGGCTTGTACCCTGCTTGAAATGGAAATTCAAGGAATAGCTGTGAGTCAACTGCCAGCCCACCAGCCGTGAGTGAGCTGCCAGCACAACAGGCGTGAGTGACTGAGCTCCCAGACCAAGAATCCATTCGGCCCACATTGTCCATACTAGCCCTCTGGAAACCAGTCCCTTCAGCCCACAACACCCATCCTAGCGTTCCAGAAAGCCCCCTCCCCCGCCAGGCCACCAATATTGGAATTGGTGGAGAGGTGGAATGTTGTGTTGGGGGACCAGCCCTCCCACTTAGTCTAGTAATGCTCTACAGCACAGAATTTGGCCCAACCTGTCCATGCTGAACCTGATGCCTACCTATACTATTCCCGGTTATCTGCATGAGTTGGACTCCTGTCATTAAGATGTACAAGTCTCCAGGGCTTGGTGGGATCCTCATCCCAAGTTATTGAGAGATGCAAGAGAGGAAATTGCTGGGGCCTTGGCAGTGTGTATCCTCTCTAGTTGTAGGTGAGATCGCAAAGGACTGGAGAATAGCCATATCCCCGAAGAATGGAAAATAGCCTGTGTATTTGTTTAAGAAGAGAAATGGGGTTAATTCAGGAAATTAGCGCACAGTGAGCCTCATCAGTGGTAGGAAACCTATTGAAGAATAAGTTTTAGTTTACTATATGTTGTTGTCACCTGTACAGGAACAGAAAGTGAAAATTTTGCTATTTCTGTTCATATTTGGTGCATGTGACATTGAACTCCTGGAAGGAATTTTTAGGGATAGGATTTACTCACGTTTGGGAAAGAAAGCATGGGGTTATTAGGGGTAGTCAGCATTCATTTGTGCAGGAGTGTCATGTTTTATCAACGTAATAGGGTTATTTTGAGGGGTGATGAAGATGATTGATGAGGATAGGACAGTGGATGTTATATACATGGAATTTAGTAATGCTTTCAACAAAACCCCTCATGATACCTGATCCAGAACATTAATGCATACGGGATCCACAGACTTGCAGAGCTGCAAGTAGTACATATTTTTCGTATTCCGCCTTTACACATAGCGCTATAGGCTTTACATATAACGCTATGGGTCACGGCCTGTTTGGGGTGGGAGGGAGGGAATAAGAGGGGGAGGGAGAAAAAGAGGGAGAGTGAGGGAGGCTTCCAAAATGGCTTCAACATCATCATTGGTGCTAAAAGCAGGAAGCAGCCGTTCAAACAGAAGTATACAAAGAGATGGCAATGAATGCACTGTTAAGTAAGGTGAGAAGAAGACGTGTCAATTGGTAGCAAAGTTATGCATTCTTGTACTCTTACATGGGTATGACCGTACATTAAAAAAATACATTTTTTTCAGCAAAATGACACCGCATAAAAATACTGATTTTCAGGTACTGGAATACTGAAATGCTCTGACAAAACTTGGCAGCTCTGGACTTGGTAGATTGGATTCAAAATTGCCTTGGCCATGGAAGAATGAGGATGGTGGTGGCAGGGGTGCTATTCTGTCGGGTTGTCTGTGACCAGTGGTGTTCTGTAGAGTGAAGTGCTGGAACCTCCATTTGTTATATTTGTAAATGTTTTGGACAAAATTGTAGGTGGACCAATCAGTAAGTTTGCAGACGACACAGATTGGTGTAGCAATGGACAATGAGGAACTTTGTTAAAAGATACAGCACCATATCAGAGCAATGGCAAATGCAATTTAAATCGGGCATGTGTGAGGTATTGCACTTTAGGAGGTTGTATGTAAAATAATTTTTTACAGCAATTCAGATGTACAGTGTGATCTTGGTGCACAGAAGCAGGCCTTAAGATGTCTATCAAAGCTAGCCCCATTTGCTCGTTTGGCCCATATCCCTCCAAGCCTTTTCTTTTAATGTACCTGCCCAAATGACTTTTAAATATTTTAAAAGGAAACTCAAGGTAAAGGAAACACTAGGAAGTAAAGACCACAATGTTTTAATGTGCAATTTGAGAGGGAGAAGGTGAAATTGGATGTGTCGGTATTGCAACTGAGCAAAGGGGACTATAGTGGCATGAGGGAGGGCCAAAGTTGACTGGAAAGGGACCTTAGCGGGGATGAAGGTGGAACAGCAATGACAGGGATAATTGGGAAGATGCAGGATCTTTTCATTCCAACGAGGAAGATGGATTATAGGGGGAAAAAGAGGTGACCGTGGCTGACACGAAAAATCAAGGACAGTAGAAAACTAAAAGAGAAGTATTGCAAAGATTAGTGGGAAGCCCAAGGATTGAGAAACTTTTAACGAACAAGAGAAGGTAAATAAAAAGGCAATACGGGGAGATATGAAGGAAGGCTAGCTAATAATATAAATGCGAATAGCATAAATTTTTTTCAGTTGTATAAATAGTAAGAAAGAGGCAAGAGTGGACATTGGGCTGCTGGAAAATGTTGGCGAAGTGATAATGAGAAAATAAAGAAATGGCAGAGGAGTGGAATAACTTTTTTGCATCCGTCTCCATAGTGGAAGACACCAGCAACGTGCCTGAAATTCAATAGACTCAGGGGGTGGAAGTTAGTGGAATGGCAATTACTAGGGAGAAGGTGCTTGGGAAGCAGAAAGGGTTGGAGGTGGATGAGTCACCTGGACCAGATGGACTGCACACTATGGTTCTGAGAGAGGTGGCTTTAGAAAATGTGGAGGCATTGATAGTGATATTTCAAGAATCACTAGAGTCAGGAGATTCCAGATGATTTGAAAATTGCAAATATGACCCCACTGCACAATCGAGCAAAGCAGAATAGTGGGAACTATAGGCTGGTTAGTCTGACTTCGATGATTGGTAAAATGATAGTCCTTAACAAAGGATGAGGTTGCAGAGTACTTAGAAGTTCATGATAAAATAGGCCAAAGTCAGCATGGTTTTGTGAAGGGGAGGTCTTGGCTGGCAATAGCAGGACAGATAAAGGAGAGTCAGTAGATGTTAAAAACATGGAAACGTAGAAAAATAGGTGCAGGAGTAGACCATTCGGCCCTTCGAGCCTGCACCGCCATTCAATGTGATCATGGCTGATCATCCAACTCAGTATCCCCTACCTGCCTTCTCTCCATACCCCCGATCCCTTTAGCCACAAGTGCCACATCTAACGCCCTCTTAAATATAGCCAATGAACTGGCCTCAACTACCTTCTGTGGCAGAGAATTCTAGAGACTCACCACTCTCTGTGTAAAGAATGTTTTCCTCATCTCGGTCCTAAAGGAATTCCCCCTTATCCATAGACTGTGACCCCTTGTTCTGGACTCCCCCAACATCGGGAACAATCTTCGAGCATCTAGCTTGTCCAACCCCTTAAGAATTTTGTAAGTTTCTATAAGATCCCCCCTCAATCTTCTAAATTCCAGCGAGTACAAGCCGAGTCTATCTAATCTTTCCTCATATGAAAGTCCTGACATCCCAGGAATCAGTCTGGTGAATCTTCTCTGTACCTCCTCAATTGCAAGGATGTCTTTCCTCAGATTTGGAGACCAAAACTGTACACAATACTCCAGGTGTGGCCTCACCAAAACCATGTAAATGTTGTTTTCTTAGATTTTCAAAAAGCCCTCGATAAGGCACCACACGGAAGGTTGCTAAGGAAGATGAGAGCCCACGGTATCATAGGGCAGATACTAGCATGGATATCAGGTTGGCTGGATGGCAGAAGGCAAAGAGTGGCAATAAAGGGTTTTTTTTTGTTTGGCTGCCAGTGACTAGCTTCACCCTCAGCAACAATCAGAACGGGAAAACCTCAAGGCTATGTGCTCAGCCCCCTGCTTTACTCACTCTATACCCATGACTGTGTAGCCGGACATAGTGTGAACTCCATCATCAAGTTTGCCAACGACACGACTGTTGTTGGACGAATTACAGATGGTGACGAGGCAGAGGATAGAAATGAGATCGACCGATTAACCATATAGTGCCAGCACAGCAAACATGGCTCTCAACATCAGTAAAACCAAGGAACTGATTGTGGACTTTGTTAGAGGAAGGATGAGGACCCACAATCCTGGGACAAAAGTGGAGAGGGTCAAAAACTTCAAATTCCTGTGCGTGCATATTTCCGAAGATCTTTCCTGGTCCAAGCACAATGATGCAATTATAAAGAAGGCACCTAAGCGCCTCCACTTCCTGAGAAGGCTACGGAGATTTGGGAAGTCAACAAGGATTCTCTTGAACTTCGACAGGTGTACAGTGGAGAGCATATTAACTGGTTGCATCGGGGCCATATTCGGCAACATGAACGTCCAGGAACGGAAAAGACTGCAAAAAGTTTTGACCACTGCCCAGTCCATCACTGGCTCTGACCTCCCCACCATCGAAGGGATCTATCGAAGTTGCTGCCTCAAAAAGTAACCAACATCATCAAAGACCCACACCATCTTGGCCGCACACTCCTTTCACCACTACCATCGGGAAGAAGGTACTGGGAGCCTGAAAACTGTAACGTTCAGGTTCATGAACAGCTTCTTCCCTACAGCCATCAGGCTATTAAACACGCCAAAAAGCTCTGAGCTGCAACAGACTATTACAGAATTTCTCTCCAGTAGGGCACTGCACTGACAGCAGCCTCTCCCTGCAGCCCGTTTGTCTTTTCTCTTTTTTTTAATTTTTAGTCAGTTTAATGTGTTTTTTTGGGGAGACTATAACTTTTCTATGTGGGGGAGGGGGGCAGGGTAAGGGGGAAACTGTTTCCCAGTCACTTCCTGGCGGGGACGCGACTATTTCTCCGAGTCGCATCCTCGCCCCCCCATCTCGCGGCCTACCTCCTGGATCGGAGTGGTCTTTCCTACCGGGGACCGGGAACCGGACCAGAGCTGCACTGGAGTCACCACTTAGTGGGCGATGCCTACCTGGGTCGCCGTTGGAGCTCCGGAGCGTAGGGCTGCTGCTCCAACATCGTGGAGCTCTGGTTTGGGGAGAGTTCCCAACGCGGGTGGCGCTGACCGTCATCGTGGAATCCTGGGGCCCTTGGCCGAGAGCCTCCAGCGTTGTGTTTCCACCCGGCGTGCCCTGCGGTCTTTGGGAGCCGCAGACTGCAGTAGGAGGGGGCCGACTCGGGGTCCAGGCAGCTGAGGACGTCCCCCAGCCCCGACGTCGGACATACATCACTCCGGGGAGCGGGCCTAGGGTGAACATTGGGGAACATCGGGAAGAGACTGACTTTGGTGCCTTCCCTCACGGTGTGAAATTTTGATCCTGCTGTGAGGGGGTGTTTTATGTTGAATTTCTGTCTATTCTGTGTTGTATTCTTTATTTTGGCTGTATGGTGACTTCATTTCACTGTGCCAATTGGCACATATGACAAATAAAATCTATCTGTATCTGTACTATTGCACTATATTTGTTTATTTATTGAGTGTGTGTATATGTTATCTGAGGCATATAAAACGCTCTCGACTCTTGTTCCAGGCGAACACTGGCCCTATCCCCAAACTCTACCTCGATGCGACCTCCTGCATCCATGCAGAGCTCACTAACTTCTTCAACTTCACGACTAATTTCCATCCTGCACTCGAATTCACTTGGACGATCTCCGACATCTCCCAAAGGTTTCTAGATCTCGGTGTCTCAATAACAGGAGACAGACTATCGACTGACATCTATTACAAACCCATCGACTCCCATAGCTATCTAGACTACACTTCTTCCCATCCTGCTTCCTGTGAAGACTCTATCCCCTACTCCCAATTCCTCTGCTTACGTTGCATCTACATCCAGCATGAGGTGTTCCATACCAGATGTCCTCATTCTTTAAGGAACGGGGATACCCCTCCCATTATAGATGAGGCTCTCACTAGGGTCGCCTGAATATCTTTCAGTTCCACTCTTGCTCTCCCCCCACCCCCCCTTTCGTAACAAGGACAGAGTCCCCCTTGTCCTCAGCTTCGGATACAGCACCCCATCAGCCGTTGCATACAGCACCTAATTCTCTGACATTTTCGCCACCTCTAACGGGATCCCACTACTAGCCATGTCGTCCCACCCCTTTCTGCTTTTCGCGGAGACCGTAACCTCCGCAACTCCCTGGGCAACTTGTCCCTTCCCACCTGCAACTGCTGGAGGTGCAACACCTATCCCTATACCTCCCCCCATTGACTCTGTCCAAGGACCCCGCCAGTCTTTTCATGTGAGGCAGAGGTTCACTTGCACCTCCTCAATCCTCATCTACTGTATCCGCTGTTCCAGGTGTGGACTCTTATATATTGGCGAGACCAAACGCAGGCTCGGCGATCGTTTTGCTGAATGCCTGCGCTCAGTTCGCCTAAACCTACCTGATCTCTCGGTTGTTCAACACTTTAATTCTCTGTCCCATTCCCACACTGACCTTTCTGTTCTGGGCCTCCTCCAGAAACAGGACCTCATATTTTGCTTGGGTAGCTTACACCCCAGCGGTATGAACATTGACTTCTCTAACGTCAAGTCCCCCTCCCCCTCCCCCTCCCCCTCCCCCTCCCTGAAAGAGTGCCTTTTATTGCAACTCTTTGCCTTCTGCCATCCAGCCATGCGAATATCTCCCCTTTTATACCATGGGCTCTCATCTTCCCGATCAGCCTGACGTGCTGCACCTTATCGAGGGCCTTCTGAAAATCTAGGTAAGCAACATCTACAGCCTCCCCTCTGTCTGTCCTGCTATTAACTTCCTCAAACAACTCCAGCAGATTCATAAGGCAAGATCTTCCCTTCACAAAACCGTGTTTGTTGTGAACTTAGTACTGCATAGCCTAATTCTTTATAATTGACTAAAATCTTACCAACCACCGGAGTCGGGCTAACCGGCCTATAGTTTCCGCTCTTCTGCTTTGTACAGCGGGGTGATATTCGCAATTTTCCAATCTTCAGGAACCACTCCTAACTCTAGTGATTCTTGAAATGTCACAACTAATGCTTCCACAATCTCTGAGGCCACCTCCTGGGGTGCAGTCCATCCGATCCAGATGACTTATCCAACTTCAGACCTTTCTGTTTTCATAGCACCTTACTATCACTGCTCCACTAATTTCCATCCCCTGACTCTCTAGGATTGCAGACACACTGCTGATGCCTTCCACTGTGAAGACTGATGCAAAAAAGTTATTAAATTCCTCTGCCATTACTTGATTTCCAGTTTTCACTTCTGCATCATTCTCCAGCGGCCCAACGTCCGCTCTTGCCTCTTTTTTACTCTTTATATATCCATAGAACATTTATACATGTGTAGATGCTGTTGTTGGAAAGGGTGTGGAGAAGATATACAAGGATGTTGACAGGAGTCTAGGGCCTGAGGCATAGAGCGAAGTTGAGCAGGCTAGGACTCTATTCCTTGGAGCGCAGGAGGTTGAAGGTAGCTCATAGATCATTATTGTTGAAAACATCAACGGGCACGGTGCCTTACAATACTATTTACGACAGTGATCACAACTTCTACTGAAGTTGTACACCATTACTCATCGAAGTGTACAAAATTATGAGAGGAATAGATTGGGTAGATGCAGACTCTTGCCCAGAGTAAGGGTATCGGGAACCAGAGGACATAAGCTTACAGTGAGGGGGAAAGATTTAATAGGAACCTGAGGGGTCACAAAGGCTGGTGTGTGTATGGGACGAGCTGCCAGAGGAGATAGTTGAAGTAGGTACTAACGCATTGTTGAAGAGACATTTGCACAGATATATGGATAGGACAGGTTTAGAGGGATGCGGGACAAATGCAGGCAGGTGGGACTAGTGTAGGTGGGACATGTTGGCCGAAGGACCAGTTTCCACGTTGTAAGATTGTAACCTGCAAAACTTTAGAACTTAACAAATCGATAGGTTGAGTAAACAACTGGAAGGACTAATGATAAATTGTGGCTCTCTTTTCTGCAAATGTCCATCTTGGTGCAGTGGATTGGAAACATTTGTTTTGCAGGTGCAGTTTTGAGGGAGGTATCCAAATTAACTTTTTTTTTTAATGGAAGCAAAGAAATTAAACATTTTGCTCCCAGTTTTTATATGCAGTTAATTCTTAATCAAGGTATAGACTGGATGATCTGCTCCAGGCATCTGCCTCGTCACCATGTTTAGACATTGGTGAACAGCAGGCCAGTTTCTTTTTTTTAACATTTAAATGTTATTCATTTAGCTGGCTATTTTCTATCCTTTGCTGTTGCTCTGGCCAACATCAAAACTAAAAGAATCACAGACTTATACAGCATGGAAACAGACCTTTTGGCCCAACTTGTTCATACTGACCAAGTTGCAATCCTTTCACTTTAGCTAGTTCCACTTGCTTGTGCCTGTGTCCCTCATAGATCGTAAATTATTTAGAGGAAACGCTGCTGTTTAATGGGCAAATGGAGATGTGCAGCTTTCTAATGTGTTTAATGGGAGTTATGCAATGTAGCCAAGAGATGAAAATGCAAATTTCAGTGGCTGCTTTTATTATAAGTAAAACTATTTCTATTTGGTATGAAATAAATTGTGGTCCAGTGGTAGAATAGCAACAACATAAGTGATATTGTTTGTGTGTTCAATTATTTGCTGCTAATGACTAGTTGTGCATTTACAGCAGCTTTTGATGATGCTGTGGAAGAACGTGTCATTAATGAAGAGTACAAGATCTGGAAGAAAAATACTCCCTTCTTATATGACCTGGTTATGACTCATGCGCTGGAATGGCCAAGTCTGACTGCACAGTGGCTACCTGATGTTTCCAGGTATGGATGTGGCTTAAGAAGAATAACTCATTTGGTATTAAACATTGTTTATTAAACAAACATGTGCACTATGTATCTTGAGATTCCACTTTCTGCCAGGATATGGTAGGTATGCTGGAGTAACTCAACAGATCAGGCAAAATGGATGTGACATTTCGGGTCGGGACCCTTCTTTAGATGGGCCCCTCCCAAAATGTCACCTATCCATGTTCTCCAGGGGTGCTGCTTGACCCGCTGAGTTAGTCCAGCATTTTGTGCCTTTCCTTGGTAAACCAGCATCTGCAGTTGCCTGTTTCCAAAATTTAATATGGGTTGTTAACAGTAGAATGTGTACTCTCACCAGTAATTTGTTTCCAATAAGCAGGTCGGCAAATGAATTGGAGAACTTGAGGGAAATTATAAATGCCTTTCAAAGGCCTGGTAATAGACCGATGATCATAGAACAATGTCACTGCCAAACACGGTGTCAAATTACACTAATCCCTTCCGTCTGAACATGATCTATATCCCTCCATTCCCTGCATATTCATGTGCCTGTCAAAAATCTTCTTAAACTCCACTATCGTATCTGCTTCCACCCGCATTCCCGACTGCAGCTACTGCTCTGTGCAAAAGAAAAAAACTTTCTTTGCCTAACCCCTTTAAATCTTTCCCCTCACCTGAAAGCTATGCGCTGTCTGGGAGGAATAAAATTCAGACCGTCCACCTAAATATACTTCTCATAATGTCCACTCCCTTGGTCTCAGACACCCCAGTGAAAACAATCCAAGTTTGTCCAATCGGTCCTTACAGCTGGTACCCTCTAATTCGGGCAGCATCCTGTTAAACCTCTTCTGTACCCTCTCCAAAACCTCCACATCCTCTAATGCGACAACCAGAACTGCACGCCATACTCCAAATATGGCCAACAAGATTTACAAAGTTGTATGTATCAGAGATTAGTATACAAACTTAAAGCACACGGTATTGCTGGTTCAGTATTGATGTGGATAGAGAACTGGCTGGCAGACAGGAAGCAAAGAGTAGGAGTAAACTGGTCCTTTTCAGAATGGCAGGCAGTGACTAGTGGGGTACAGCCTTGGCTCAGTGCTGGGACCCCAGCTATTTACAATATATATTAATGATCTGGATGAGGGAATTGAATGCAACATCTCCAAGTCTGCGGCTGACACGAAGCTGGTGGGCAGTGTTAACTGTGCGGAGGATGCTAGGAGGCTGCAAGGTGACTTGGATAGGCTGGGTGAGTGGGCAAATGCATGGTAGATGCAGTATAATGTGGATAAATGTGAGGTTATCCACTTTGGTGGCAAAAACAGGAAAGTAGACTATTATCTGAATGGTGGCCGATTAGGAAAAGGGGAGATGCAGCGAGACCTGGGTGTCATGGTACACCAGTCATTGAAAGTAGGCATGCAGGTGCAACAGGCAGTGAAGAAAGCGAATGGTATGTTAGCATTCATAGCAAAAGGATTTGAGTATAGGAGCTAGGAGGTTCTACTGCAGTTGACCGAGTCTTGGTGAGACCACACCTGGAGTATTGCGTACAGTTTTGGTCTCCAAATCTGAGGAAAGACATTCTTGCCATAGAGGGAGTACAGAGAAGGTTCACCAGACTGATTCCTGGGATGTCAGGACTTTCATATGAAGAAAGACTGGATAGACTTGGCTTGTACTCGCTAGAATTTAGAAGATTGAGGGGGGATCTTATAGAAACTTACAAAATTCTTAAGGGGTTGGATAGGCTAGATGCAGGAAGATTGTTCCCGATGTTGTGGAAGTCCAGAACAGTTTAAGGATAAGGGGGAAATCTTTTAGGACCGAGATGAGAAAAACATTTTTCACACAGAGTGGTGAATCTGTGGAATTCTCCGCCACAGAAGGTAGTTGAGCCCACTTCATTGGCTATATTTAAGAGGGTGTTAGATGTGGCCCTTGTGACTAAAGGGATCAGGGGGTATGGAGAGAAGGCAGGTACAGGATACTGAGTTGGATGATCAGCCATGATCATATTGAATGGCGGTGCAGGCTCGAAGGGCCGAATGGACTACTCCTGCACCTATTTTCTATGTTTCTATGTAACATCACTTCCTGATTCTCAGTCTTTTTGGCTTTTACCAGGACTTCCTGGTACCAATCTTATTTGCCTATGGTCTAAACATGGACCAAAGAACTGTATATAAGTTCAAGTGAGTGTGAGACCAGATAACATTGTCTACAGGTCATCTCCATGGTCTCACTAGTTCTACCCTGCACTTCTTGCCCCACGCTCCCTGCAGGTTAACAAGCTTCCTTAGACCCTTTCCCACTTCTGATGAGTGGTCCTTGACCTGTAACTTTAGCTGTTTCTCTTCCTACAGATGCAGCCGGACCACCTAAGTTTTTCCAGCATCACCTAGGTTATTTTTTTTCAGATTACCATTATCTGCAGTTCTTTATTTCCATTAGGTTCTATTCCTGACCCCTTGTCATTCTCCTTAATACCATACGATAAAACTCTATTCATCCACGGATGGATGATTCCTCCGATATATCAAAAACATGCAGGCTGGTAGGTTAATTGGCTGCTGTAAGTTGTCCTTTGTATGTAGATAAGTGATAGAATCTATGGAAGTTGATAAGGATTGTGTGTTTATAACTATTTTCCAGCTGCCCAAATCACTTTGAAGCTAGCAAAACTGGTTGAAAGTAGGGGTGGTATGGGTACATGTGAATTTTTATTTTATGAGACATTTTTCTGTATTTAAAAAGACTAATTTGCTGGATAATCTAGTCATGTAAAATTTACTGATCTGCAGACCTGAGGGGAAGGACTACAGTGTTCACAGGTTGGTCCTGGGAACCCATACATCTGATGAACAAAACCATTTAGTCATTGCCAGTGTTCAACTACCAAACGATGATGCTCAGTTTGATGCTTCACATTATGATAGTGAGAAGGGAGGTATGATTTTTGTTTTCCTTTTTCAAAGTGTGTCATTTCTGATGTGTATAAATAGTCCTGACATTATTTATCGAGTTTGGAGTTGTGACCTGCAATTATGCTCTTAACAGAATAAGATAAAGAAGTTTCCCACCAATTTAGTTCCTTTGCACAGCTGTACCAACTAACAAATGTAGCCAAAGTCCATGTATTATATGTGTTCAGTCAAAAGAACATAATTAAAAGGGTTGACTGCAACTTTTCCATCGTTGCGTTGGTCAGGTTGTGAGTGATGTTTCCCATGTTGGCATTTCACTGCTACCTAGTTCAAATGTAAGTCGAGGAATGGCAAGGTCAACTTAATCTAATCTTGTCTTCGCCTAATATTCGCCAACATGCAGTGAAAAGACACTTGAAATTATGGGATATCAAGTGATGCTTAAGATGGTATTATTAATTTAAAGAGATCTTTAATTTACTATCTGTTGGGTTTAATATACTGACAATGCAAGTCTTTTCTGTTTATAACCTGTTTCTTTTGCAGAATTTGGTGGATTTGGTTCTGTTAGTGGAAAAATAGAAATTGAAATAAAAATAAATCATGAAGGGGAAGTAAATCGTGCTCGCTACATGCCTCAGAACCCTTGTATCATTGCCACAAAGACTCCCTCCAGTGATGTGTTGGTCTTTGATTATACAAAACATCCTTCCAAACCAGGTAAACAATGTAAACTTTGGGGCTATGATGCCGTTTAATGTTGTCAGTTTTTATGAAACTTTTTTTGATTTGTCCAATAAAAGCTAGTTGAAAGTGTTGCATTTCACTAATATCAGAAAAAATACAGGGCACTGTTGAAACAAAACTTAGATGTCAAATGTTTATGACCTTTGAACTGTGCGTCATTCCACCCTGATATGTACTTCAGGCTGAGTCTAAAGATGTAGAGTCTCATTATACAGTAATTCTCTGTACAGTTTTCCTTATCATATTTGATCATCAGTTCATAAGTCATCGGAGCAGAATCAGGCCATTCTGCCCCGGAGTCTACTCTGCCATTCAATCAAGCCTGATTTATCCTAGTCTCTCAACCGCATCCTCCTGCCTTTTCTCCATAACCCTTGACAACCTGGCAATGGGTACAGTCATGATGTAGTGGTTTAGTTTCCAAACTGGTAATCCAGGCACCTGGACTAACAATCCAGAGATCCAGAAATGGGCCCTTTCAGCATATATCCATTTTGACAGTAATCCAATTTGCCCACATTAGACCAGTCCCTCTAAGCTTTTCCTATCCAGGTATCTTCCAAACACCTTTTAAGCACAGTTGTATCTTCAAGCAAAGAGTGTGTTTTCTTGTCATATTACCCAGATAGAACAAAGAAATTCTTACTTGCAGCAGTACAACAGAATATGTAATATTTCTCTTCAACTTCCTGATTGCTGAACACAATGAATATTAGATTGCTGTTAATTTCATCTGGTTGATATGTGACCCTGAGAGGAATTCATTAGCCCTTCTTGCTGGCCATCATGTGACCATTCAAACGATGGATGCCTGAATGATGTCCAAAGTAGCATAACAAGCCACTTGGTTGTATCATTTTGTTGCATTCTAACCAACAATTGTTTGTGCGCTAAATTCCGTATATCAGAGTCGTTACAATTATTCCTCTGGGAGGGCAAACCCATCTCGTATGGTTTGAGTATTTCTCATGGACCATTCAACTCCAGACCTCAGCACAGTCTTGACCCAAACTCTCCTAGTAAAATGAGTGCATGGGGAAATGTTCCCGTGATCAGTCAGACTTTGCACAAAGGAAAATGCTTGATATCCAAGGTCAGTCATTTTTGGCCCTAGGACGAGTTGCTCCCACCAGTGATCAAAGATGAACCAACCGCAGCTTCAGATTAGGCACAGATTCAAAGGTATTTATTGGTCACGTACACCAATTGGTGTAGTGAGATGTTTCTTGCCAATGCAACACATGTGAATTGGCCAAGATAGACTGGCAGGTGATTCTTAAAGGGTTGACAGTGGATGTGCAATGGAAGGTATTTAAAGACTGCATGGATGAAGTACAAAAGTTGTTCATACCAGTTTGGCAAAAGAATAAACCGGGGAAGGTGGTGCATCCATGGATAACAAGGGAAATCAGGGATAGTATAAAAACAAAAGATGAGGCATACAAATTTGCCAGAAAAAGCAGCCTACCGGAGGACTGGGAGAAATTCAGAATCCAGCAGAGGAGGACAAAGGGCTTAATTAGGAAAGGGAAAATAGATTATGAAAGGAAACTGGCAGGGAACATAAAAACTGACTGCAAAAGTTTTTATAGATATGTAAAGAGAAAGAGACTAGTTAAAACAAATGTTGGTCCCTTGCAGTCAGAAACAGGTGAATTGATCATGGGGAACAAGGACATGGCAGACCAATTGAATAACTACTTTGGTTCTGTCTTTACTAAGGAAGACATAAATAATCTGCCGGAAATAGCAGTGGAACGGGGGTCAAATAAGATGGAGGAACTGAGTGAAATCCAGGTTAGCCGGGAGGTGGTGTTGGGTAAATTGAACGGATTGAAGGCCGATAAATCCCCAGGGCCAGATAGTCTGCATCCCAGAGTACTCAAGGAGGTAGCCACAGAAATAGTGGATGCATTAGTGATAATTTTTCAAAATTCCTTAGATTCTGGAGTAGTTCCTGAGGATTGGAGGGTAGCTAATGTAACCCCACTTTTTAAAAAAGGAGGGAGAGAGAAAGCGGGGAATTACAGACCAGTTAGTCTAACATCGGTAGTGGGGAAACTGCTAGAGTCAGTTATTAAAGATGGGATAGCAGCGCATTTGGAAAGTGGTGAAATCATTGGACAAAGTCAGCATGGATTTACGAAAGGTAAATCATGTCTGACAAATCTGATAGAATTTTTCGAGGATGTAACTAGTAGAGTGGATAAGGGAGAACCAGTGGATGTGTTATATCTAGACTTTCAGAAGGCTTTCGACAAGGTCCCGCATAAGAGATTAGCATACAAACTTAAAGCACACGGTATTGGGGGTTCAGTATTGATGTGGATAGAGAACTGGCTAGCAGACAGGAGGCAAAGGGTAGGAGTAAACGGGTCCTTTTCAGAATGGCAGGCAGTGACTAGTGGGGTGCCGCAAGGCTCAGTGCTGGGACCCCAGCTATTTACAATATATATTAATGATTTGGACGAGGGAATTCAATGCAACATCTCCAAATTTGCAGATGATACCAAGCTGGGGGGTATAGTTAGGTGTGAGGAGGATGCTTGGAGGCTGCAGGGTGATTTGGATAGGCTGAGTGAATGGGCAGATGCATGGCAGATGCAGTACAATGTGGATAAATGTGAGGTTATCCACTTTGGTGGCAAAAACATGAGGGTAGACTATTATCTGAATGGTGGCAGATTAGGTAAGGGGGAGATGCAACGAGACCTGGGTGTCATGGTACACCAGTCATTGAAAGTAGGCATGCAGGTGCAGCAGGCAGTGAAGAAAGCAAATGGTATGTTAGCATTCATAGCGAAAGGATTTGAGTATAGGAGCAGGGAGGTTCTACTGCAGTTGTACAGGGTTTTGGTGAGGCCACACCTGGAGTACTGCGTACAGTTTTGGTCTCCAAATCTGAGGAAAGACATCCTTGCCATAGAGGGGGTACAGAGAAGATTCACCAGACTGATTCCTGGGATGTCAGGACTTTCATATGAGGAAAGATTGGATAGACTCGGTTTGTACTCGATGGAATTTAGAAGATTGAGGGGGGATCTTATAGAAACCTACAAAATTCTTAAGGGGTTGGACAAGCTAGATGCTGGAAGATTGTTCCCGATGTTGGGGGAGTCCAGAACAAGGGGTCACAGTCTAAGGATAAGGGGGAATTCCTTTAGGACCGAAATGAGGAAAACATTCTTTACACAGAGAGTGGTGAGTCTCTGGAATTCTCTGCCACAGAAGGTAGTTGAGGCCAGTTCATTGGCTATATTTAAGAGTGCGTTAGATGTGGCACTTGTGGCTAAAGGGATCAGGGGGTATGGAGAGAAGGCAGGTACGGGATACTGAGTTGGATGATCAGCCATGATCACATTGAATGGCGGTGCAGGCTCGAAGGGCCGAATGGCCTACTCCTGCACCTATTTTCTATGTTTCTATGAAAAAAGACTACAGACATAACAATAATAAAGAGATATTAAACACAAAAAACATCCTTCCCACAATGGTTCCCATTATGACAGAAGGCACAAAGTCCAGGCCCCATCCCCATCCCCATCCCCATATGGAGGCCCGATGTTCCAGGCCGTTCTCGCCGGGTGATGGTGCCCCAGCGTCGGGAGAATCCTCTCAGTGGCTTGGAACGGCTGCTTCCTTACCGGAGTCCGCGGCTTCCGAAGCCAACAAGGCCGCGCTGAATGGAGCTCCCCCACTGGCTCCCGATGTTGAAGTCAGCGCCGCAGCTGGCATGGTCCACAGACCCGCGGCTCCGTGATGTTTTTTGTCAGAGGTTTCAGCTCACCGGAGCTCCAGCGCGGCGACCCAGGCAAGGCATCGCCCGCTCCGCTGCAGGCCCACTGGTAAGCCGCGAGGACGGGTCGAAGATGCAGCCTGGAGAAAAGCTGCATCTCCGACCAGGTAGGGACTAGGAAAGATAGTTTCCCCCTTCCCACCCCCCACATAAAAAATTTAAAAAAGAATGAAACACAGACAGCTGCAGGCTGGACAGCCATACCATACAGGACGGCGCCTGCAGGGATGCTCAATGTTCAATTCCGTTCTCAATTCCACCACATATGAAGTAGTCGGTGCTTGTATGCAGTCACACCTAGTATGGGCTGATTGTGGCAAATAACATCTGTGCCATGAACTTGGTCAGCAGTGACTATCACCAAAATGAGAATTTAACTGGCATTGCCTTTGTCTGGTTCCCCACCATTAACATTCTGGTGGGGGTGCCGATGGTCGTGAATCAACTGGATCAACGGATAAATACTGTGTAACGATAATATTTGAAAGGTTGGGTATCCATCAGCGCGTGACTCATGACCACCATCATCATAGCGCCACTCGGGGTGTGATGCAATGGTTTTCAATGAACTGGATATGTGCAGCTGCAACAGCACTCTAAGCTCAAATTAGTGCACTTCACAGACACTTCAACCACCAAACTAAACGTTTAATTGCCTACCCCAACTAGATCCAATAATTGCAGTGTGCACCATTGACCGAATGTATTGTGGATCTTGTGACATTGCTTCCTGGAACAAGGGAGGTGTGGGCAGCAGATACATGAGCACATTACTACTTGCTGGTTGCTCTCCAAGTTGTACACCATCCTGAGTTGAAAATATATTGCTGGTATTTCATCGTCGCCAGGTCTAAACCATGCAACCATCCACCCAACAACAGCATAAGAATAACTAGAAGAGCTGCAGTGGGTCAAGGTGTTCTATGGCCACCACCTTTTGACAGACAGTAAAGGCAGGCCTTGCTCATAATATTCTGGGTTTATTTAATGATTAGAACTCTGAAGCAATCCATCTTTGCTGTACTCTGTAAAGTTATCACAATTTTAACATTTAAAGATATTAGAACTTGAAGATATTTGAGCTTGTAAATAAACGTTATTTCAATAAGTTAAAAGCTAAGATAGACACAAAGCTTGAGTAACCCAGTGAAACGGGCAGTATCTCTGAAGAGAAGGAATGAGTGATGTTTCGGGATGAGACCTTTCCCTCCAGAGATGCTGCCTGTCCCGCCGAGTGACTCCAGCTTGTTGTGTCCATCTTCGGTTTAAACCACCATTTGCAGTTTCTTCTTACATACGTTATGTACTCGTACATTAGAATTGTGTGCTTTGATTAGTGTTTGATTTGTTTATTAGGAGAATGTTTGTGCTTTATTACCACATAGATCCCTCTGGTGAATGCAACCCAGATCTTCGGTTGCGAGGACATCAAAAGGAAGGCTATGGGCTCTCTTGGAATCCGAATCTTAGTGGCCATTTACTTAGTGCTTCAGATGATCATGCAAGTATTACGTTGTCTCTTTGGTGATTTATGGAGAGCAAAAGTTGTAATCAATTTAAAATATTACTTTGAATAGCTGTTAGTAATGGGGTGGCACAGTGCAGCAGCTGGTGAAGCCGCTGCCTCATAGCATCAGAGTCCTGGGTTCGATCCTGACCTTGGATGCTGTTGGTGCAGTTTGCACGTTCTCCCTGTGACTCTGCGTGCTCTGGCTTCCTCCCACATCCCAACAATGTGGGTTTGTAGGTTAATTGCTCGCTGTAAATTAACCTCTTGTTTGTAGGAAGCGAATGCAAAGATGGGATAACTTAGAACTAGTGTGAAAGTGTTGGCAGGATTCGGTGTTTCCATGGTGTATCTTTCAATTTCAACTGCTACCACAGGGTACTTCATACTAATGGTATAAATGCTTCAATAATTGTTTGTATTGTATATTCCATATAATTCAATGACAATTCTTGTTAGCTAATAATTCCTACCTAAATAATGTTGCTCTTATTACGCAATTTGGCAATTACAGAAGTATTTAATGTGGGGAGCCACGAATATATTAACGTTATTTACTGACCATGCATCTTAATTTTGGTTCTTAAATGTGACATAGTTTGCTGCAAAAATAATTGATTCTTGAATATCTGCACAATACAATGGACAACAGGTGCAGGAGTAGGCCATTTGGCCCTTTGAGCTAGCACCGTCATTCACTATGATCATGGATGATCATCCACAATCAGTACCCCGTTCCTGCCTTCTCCCCATATCCCTTGACTCCACTATCTTTAAGACCCCGATCTAATCCTCTCTTTAAAGCACCTAGAGAATTCGCCTCCACTGCTTTCTGAGGCAGAGAATTCTACAGTTTCACAACCCTCTGGGTGAAAATAAGCAGCTCACTCTGGCATGAGTCAGCTGCTTATTTTAATGCCATTTATCATTTAGTGTTCTGTTTCTTTAATGCGATTGAAGAAAATAAGTTTGTATGTAACATCATGCACAGAGCAAAAATGTAGAATGTAAATCATTGTTGACACTAAGTCAAGAGTCTGTGTTTATTTGTCATATGAACTGGAACAATTACATTCTTACTTGGTGCAGCCTTACAGGCACATTAACTGCAACAGTAACACTGTACAATAAATTATCAGTTATTCAAAGTAAACTTGACCAGCTTAAAGTCAAAGATCAAATTATATGGAGCAGACATAGTAGTGCAAAGTCCATTATGGTTTGGTGCCGAGGTTGGATTGTGGTTAGAATTATGCAGAATGGTTCAAGAGCCTAATTGTTGATAAGCAGTTCTTGAAGCAGAGCTCTTGTACCTTCTTCCCAATTGCATCAGTGAGAAGAGATCCTGGGCAGGATATCGTGGGGCTTTGATGTTAGCTGCCTTCAACGGTGGGGAAGTCAGTACCAAGTAACATATATTTTGAGCGTTTGAATTTCCTAACCAGGCCATGATGCAACCAGTTAGTGTGCTCTCCACTGTACGCTTCGATAAAGTTTTCTGTTACATGCCAAATCACCTCAACTGTCTGAAGAAGTAGATCTAGACAAAAGGAACTGCAGATGTTGGTTTACGAAAAAGGACACAAAATATTGGAGTAACTCAGCTGGTCAGTCAGCATCTGTGGAAAACATGGATAGGTGACGTTTCGAGTGGGGACCCTTCTGACTGAAGTAGATGTATTGGTTATCAATGTTTTGCGTGTTGGTTATCATGTTGTAAGTTTAACTTGTAGCTGTTTTTTAAATTATTTTTAGACCATCTGTTTATGGGACATCAGTGCTGTGCCTAAGGAAGGAAAAATAGTTGATGCAAAAACCATCTTCACTGGTCACACTGCAGTGGTAGAAGATGTGTCTTGGCACTTACTGCACGAGTCTCTGTTTGGGTCTGTGGCAGATGATCAAAAACTAATGATGTAAGTTCATCAACTTTTACGAGTCATTTAAATAAAATTGTCAGATTAAAAATATTAATGGTGCAACTGTTTTATTATTTCTTGTTAGTGCTGATTGACAATTTAAAATAAATTACAGCAGCTATAGTGCACATTTAAACAAAGGCAAAGAACTGCAATGCTGAAAATCTGAAATAAATTAGTAAATGCTGGAATTCCTCAGGTAACATATGTGAAGAGTCGCCAGCTGAATTTTTTTTGTTTTATCCTAGGTTAAATCAAATTCTGCCCACTCAGCTACACACAAAATAGTATCTTTCAGTTTTCCTTTCTGAAGGTGAACTACTTTCTTCACACTTGGTTTGGTCATTTGCCTCCATGTCTGTCTTTATTGAGTGGTTCTTAATTCTGAAACCTTCCCCTTATTCACGAACCCCCCCCCCCCCCCCCAATACACCCTCTGGTAGTTTACCACATTTGCATTCACAATCTCTGCAGCCATTTCTTTTCAGATTTGCAATGAAGGCCATCCGGTCTGGTGGATCCGTAAGCCTTAAGCTTAGAAATAGTTTGATTATTCTGACTATTCCAGACTGTCAAAGCTGCCACAGCCGGACATAAAAACAGTTTTTATCCACGAGTAGTTGCTCTACTCAACAGCCAAAAATCTGTAGCCTCCATTTGATCTGGTATTTTGTTGGTTCACATGCTTGATCAATGATGTTTTATCATTAATGTTTTATTATTATTAATGTTTAGTGTTTTCTGAGTCATTCGTAACTGTTACTGTATGTCATGTACTTGTGGGTGGAGCACCAAGGCAAATTTCTTGTATGTGAATACTTGGCCAATAAACTTACTTATTCATTAACATTGAGGCATTTTGATGTCTTGTACAATAAAGGCTAATCTAATAATTGAAATATAATTATTTGTATGTTTCTATTTATTTTTTTTATTTGTTATTTTTTATTTATTAGAAGTACAGTAAATTACATCAATGCACATCCCGTATGTATTATTACATTTATTGTACCCCTTAGTTTTATAAAGCTATTAAAAAGGATAGAAATAGAGAAAATAGAGAAAGTGAGAGAGAATTGTGAAAGTGAAGAAGCGTGACAAAAGGAAAGAAGACCCCTTAGTCGAGGAATTAGAAAAAGGAAATTAAAAAATAGACCCTAGAAAAGAAGAAAAAAGGAAAAGACCGTTGCTTTTTATAAACATCACGCAAAAGGAATATACCAACTTGACAATTTTTCATCCCCCTTTACCAAGACCTACCCCCGGTGCCTTTTTAAGGTACTGTTGCACCCAATCCTTATAGTAAGTCTATAAATGCAGACCACGTCCTATAAAAGTGATCTGATTTTCCTGCCAGGCGGAGTCTCATATCTACCAGGTGTAGCATTACAAAAATAGTTGAAATCCACATATTTATTGTTGGTATAGGAGCGTTTTCCCAAACTTTTAAAATACGCTTTTTTCCAGTTATTAACCCATATTCAAATAGGTTATTTAAAAAACACATTTAATTCAGGGCTACCTTCTGTTGTTCCAAAGATAATCCATTCTGCTTTAAAAAAAAATTTTTAATTGTGAAGATTTCAAAGATTTCAGTCCAAAAGTTTTGGATTTTTATACAAAAAACAAATGAATGCGCTACAGTAACTTCTTCAGACTGGCATTTATCACAGATAGATGATACGTTTCTATTTCTATCTTTCTATATCTCTCGGTATAATTTATTTTGAGCAAAATTTGATGCACAGATTGCCTCTCTGATTAAGGAAAAGAGGACATTTTTGATAATGCCCCTGGCTCAATTTGTATCACAGACTTGAATCCATTGCTCCGTTTCTTTTCTCAAAACTTTCTTGGCATTGTAGTTTTGCAAACTGTTGGCTACACTTTAGTCAATTGGTATTTCCTACAAGTTGACAGAAAATGAAAAGCAAAGTTGGGGAATAACCAAATCTAACATTGTCCTTGAATTAATAAACCAATAGGTTATCTTGTAACTGAAGTGATTGTGTAGGATACTATTTAGTCAGAAGGGCAACTAATTACAGTGGCTGACAAGAGTGAAATGCAGTTCATTGTTCACCAATATTTGAGCGTGCATTTGTTCTTTGAGGTAATTGCCGATCAATCGATTTTGCTTTGTCAGCTTTTAGAAACATAGAAAAATAGGTGCAGGAGTAAGCCCTTCGATGGCTGATCATCTAAAATCAGTACCCTGTTCCTGCTTTTTCCCTATATCCCTTGATTCCTTTGTTGAATTGGCCTCTACTGCCTGCTGTGGCAGAGAATTCCCCAGATTCACAACTCTTTGGGTGAAAAGGTTTTTCCTCATCACAGTCCTAAATGGCCTACATCTTATTCTTAAACTGTTCTTAAATTCCAGAAGATTAGTCAAGCATGATTTCCCTTTCATAAATCCATGTTGACCTTGACCCATCATCTCACTGCTTTCCAGAAGCGCTGTTGTAACATCTTTAACAATCGACTCAAGCATCTTCCCCACTACCGATATAAGGCTAACTGGGTCTATAATTCCCCATTTCTCTGCCTCCTTTCTTAAAAAGTAGGGTTACATTGGTTCCCCTCCAGTCCACAGGAACTGATCACCAATGCATCCACGATTTGTAGGGCCACCTCCTTGAGTACTCTGGGATGCAGACCATCAGGCCCTGAGGATTTATTTGTCTTCAGTCCCAACGGTTTAGCTAACACCATTTCCTGACTAATGTGGATTCCCTCTAGTTCCTCCCTCCCACTAGATCCTCAGCCCCCTAGTATTTCTGCGAGATTGTTTGTATCTTCCTCAGTGAAGACAGAACCAAAGTACTTGTTTAACTGTTCTGCCATTTATTTGTCTCCCATTATGAATTCACCTGTCTCTGCCAAAACCAAAATTCTGTCCACATTTGAAAAGTTTTAGTGAGGTAAGTATTTGCCCACAAAGTTTGTGCGAGCAGCATTAGTTGCTCACCTAAAATAATTGACAGAAATCTCTGATAATGCTGCAGTTAATAAACATTTAAAAAAACTGTGTTTAATTTTGTCTTCAGCCAAGGGCTTGGTGTCTTTTCTGTGAATCATGTTCCAAGTTGCTAGCCCTGTAGATAAATGACAATTTCTAATTTTATGCTCTGCTATTTGGGAGAAAATATAAAATTTGACTTGGCTTTCAAATTGTTTTTTGTCTCCAGTTGGGATACCAGATCTAACAACACATCCAAACCAAGTCATTCAGTTGATGCACACACCGCAGAAGTAAATTGTCTCTCCTTCAATCCTTATAGTGAATTCATCTTGGCAACTGGTTCTGCTGATAAGGTGGGATTTTAAAGGTCGTACTGGCTTTCTTTAGTACTTAAAGTCCACAGGATAGCGAGGTGAAACATTTTATATTTTCTGTACTAATAACTCTCAAATTTGTTAAGATGGTGAATTGGTTATGCATCAATGAATTTACCAAATGCAGATTTCCTTTCTGTTTGATGTGTAAATGAAAGTAATCATTGTTCATTATTCCCCAGATAAAATGGGGAAAGTGAGTAATCGAGTGATGGGCTTTGTGCACAAGTTTTGGTAAAATGTGATTTATGAAAAAACGTGGTGTCATTTTGAAGGAGTAAATGAACACCATTATGTTCATAGTACAATACGGCTCTTCAGCTTAACTTTACATGCCGACCAAGGTGCCTTCCTAACCTAGTCCCATTTGCCTGCATTTAGTCCATATCCCCAAAACCTTCCCAATCCATGTATCTAGTCCAAACGCCTTGAATGTTTCCAGTAATCCGGCCTCTGCCACGTCCTCTGATCCATACCAACCAGATTTCTTAAATTAGCAAATGAAGGAGCAGGTGATTTGTATATATGACTGCTATATAAAAAAACAAATTGTTTTACTCATTTATCTTTTCCCTCGTCAACAATAATATATAAACTTGAAGAGTTCTGGATTGCTTGTGCAAGTTATTCATAAAAACAGTAATTCTGGATAGTGCCACTGATGGATTTTCATGTTTCAAAACGTGACCGTTTACATCCATTTCTTTCATGTCATATTTTTAATCCCATGCCTTCACTTCTGATGGCAAAATTATTGTGGCATCTTGCCAGGTGCATTTCCTGCAGTGACCCCTGCTACTACTTCAAAACAAACTTTATCTATTAGTTACACTTTTTATGAATAGCTTAAAGCACTACTTTTGGTAATTTTCATTCTTTCTGTTCACAAATATCCTGTGTTTAATTTTGGGCCATGTTGCTGTGGTTTATGATAATCTAAAATCTATTGCCTTGTTTTGCAGACTGTTGCCTTGTGGGATTTAAGAAATCTGAAACTGAAACTGCATTCCTTTGAATCGCACAAGGACGAGATTTTCCAGGTAAAGCTATTACCTTTACCTTGCACACCCTATATAGTAAAATATATTACCCAAGAACAAATATCGTCAATATGGTGGGGCTCGGGCAGGGCGGCGGTAGAGTTGCTGCTTTACAGCACCAGAGACCCAGGTTTGATCCTGACGATGGGTGCTGTCTGTACGAAGTTTGTACATTCTCCCTGTGACCACGTGGGGTTTCTCCGGGTGCTCCAGTTTCCTCCCACGCTCCAAAAATTTACAGGATTGTAGGTTAATTGGCTTTGGTAAAAAATTGTCAATTGTCCCTGGTGTGTAGGATATTGCTGGTGTACGGGGATCGCTGGTCGGCACGGACTCGGTGGGACGAAGGGCCTGTTTCTATGTTGTATCTCTGAAGTAAAAGGTTACTAGCAACTATAGCTTCAGGCAGAAGTTCCTTTAACGTTTGGCCTCTCAGGTGTTCATGGTCATTTACATCCTAAATAGACAATAGGTGCAGAAGTAGGCCAGACGGCCCTTCAAGCCAGCCTTCAATGTGTCTAATATGGCAGGTTATAATCTTGGCATGTTGTGGTGTTCAAAGGCAACTTTGCACTGTGTGCATGTGGTGAGGAATGTGGGCTGAAATGAAGTCATTAGGAACAAGCATTACTTGCATTTGTAAAATCATGGATTTAATTTGGGATAATGAGCATGCTCCATGCCTCTTATGACATGAAAACTGGTGGAGTTGAGCATGTTATAGTCAGTTGGAACGTTGGACTGCAAAATGGTCGATGGAGCTTCATCCGGATAAATGTGAGGTTTTCTTTGTCCTTTGAAATAATTTTCAACAGACAAATGCAACAAGTTTTTCATTCAAACTTCAGTTAATTTCATTGAACAATGAAATCTTTGCTAATTTTTTTTGTATATCCTCCCTGAACTCCAATTAAAACAAAGCTGGTCTTTTAGGAAAATTGGACTACAATCTAGTTTTTAAATAATTAATTGTATCCATGCTGTGATTTCTGTTACTACCCTCAGGTTCAGTGGTCTCCTCACAATGAAACTATCCTGGCATCAAGTGGAACAGATCGCAGACTGAATGTATGGGATTTGAGGTAGGAGTTTCTCTTTGTGTGATACTGCTCTTGAGTTATAACTCAGTTCACAGAAGCTTCATCCCACTGAATGATTTTTATATTAGTTTTGTGAAAATGGAAATTCCTTTGCATAACTCCAGCTGACAATGTCATGCTGGTGAGGACATTGCTTGCTTTTTGTTCCCCAGGAAGTGAAGACAGATCTATTTCCCTTCAATAAAATAATGATATTTTAATAGAGCAAGTGGTGAATTTGTATCTCAGTCTACGTAGGCATGTCTTTCCGCACCTATTGCTATGTCTCATGACACAGGCCAATTCACTGGATGTTTTCAAGAGAGTTAGATATAGCTCTTAGGGCTAACAGAATCAAGGGATATGGGGAGAAAGCAGGAACGGGGTACTGATTTTGGATGATCATCCATGATCATATGGAATGGCGATGCTGGCTCGAGTAGCCTACTCCTGCCCGTATTTTCTATATTTCTTCATCTGGTGCTTGAGCCATCTACTGGTGGGAAAAGAGGTCAGTCTGTAAGAGTGGTTGTTTGGCGAGCCGATTCAGTGAGATGGACGAGTCATGACTAGAGGGCTTGAGCTGGAAGGGACTGGATGGGTTAGGACTGGAGCATGGGAGGTGATGGGGGACCTTGTTGATCATACACCTTATATAAAATAAATAGATAGACAAGTTGTGTGGTCATTCTTTCTTTGGGTTGAGGAGTCTAAAACTAATGGGCTTAGATTTAAGATGAGAGGACTTAAGATTCAAAAGAGCCTAAGAGGCAGATTTTTACAAAGGGTGGTGAATATATAGGATAAACTGTTAAGGCGGATACAATATTGAAAAAAGCATTTAGACTGGTGTGTGGATAGTGAATTTATAGAGAGATATGGGCCTAAGCAGAAAAAGGCCAACTCGGGAAAACATTTTGGGTGGTGTGCATGAGTTAACTTTCCCAATATTGACTGGGAAAATCGTAGTTTGAAAGGTTTAGATGGGGTGCAATTTCACAAAGATGTTCAGCAGAGTTTTCTCCAGCAATACGTAGAGGGCCCCACACGTGAGAGCAACATTTGATCTAGTCTTGGGAAATTGGGAAGGGCAAGTGAATGAAGTATTCGTGGAGGAGCCTTTTTGGACCAGTGACCACTGTTCGATTAGGTTACAAATAGTTATGGAAATGGACAGAGAGAGCCCATGTGTTAAAATGCTAACTTGGGGTAAGGCAAACTTTGAGGGTATGAGTGAAAGTCTCGCTCAAGTTGATTGGAGCAGGTTGTCTGAGGGGAAATTAATATATGCCAAGTGGGATGTTTTTTAAAGTGTGCTGACAAAAGTTCAGGATATGCATGTCCCTGTTAGAGTGAAGGGCAAAGCAGGCAAACGTAAGGAGGCATGGCTGATGAGAGAAATTGGGGCATTGGTCAAGAATAAAAAGGACACCTGGGACAAGTATAGGCAGCTGGGATCAAGTGTATCCCTGGAGGAGTTTGGGGTACTAAGGAACAAAGTAAAAAAGGAAATCAAAAGGGCAAAAGGAGCCAAGAGAGCTCTGGCAGTTGGCATTAAGGTTAATCCCAAGAGATTTTATAAATACATAAGGAGGAAAAGGTTAAATAGAGAAAGTGGGACCCCTCGTCAACTCGAAACTATCACTGAGCTTGCGCTTGATCTCGCCATGCTGAACCACCGGGAGATCAGGTAGGTTAAGACAGACTGAGCGGAGGTGTTGAGTGAAACGAACGCCGAGCCTGCGCCTGATTTCGTTTCGCTGAACACTTCCGCTCAGTCCTTCTTAACCTACCTGACCTCCCGTGGCTCAGCACTTAAACGCCCCCTTCCATTCCCAATCTGACCTTTCCATCCTGGGCCTCCTCCATTGTCAGAGTGAGGCCCAGTGCAAATTGGAGGAACAGCACCTCATATTTTGCTTGGGTAGTTGACACCCCAGCGGTATGAACATTGACTTCTCCAACTTCAGATAGCCCTTGCTTTCCCTCTCTATCCCCTCCCCAGTTCTCCCACCAGTCTTACTGTCTATCTTTGTCCCTCTCCCGACATCAGTCTGAAGAAGGATCTCGACCCGAAAGACCACCCATTCCTTATCTCCAGAGATGCTGCCTGACCCGCTGAGTTACTCCAGCCTTTTGTGCCTATCTTCGATTTAAACCAGCATCTGCAGTTCTTTCCTACACTATATGTTTTGACTCCTTGTGCTGTTAATATTAATATTGTTAATGTGTTGTTTATTTGTGTTTTTTAGTAAAATTGGAGAGGAACAGTCACCAGAAGATGCTGAAGATGGTCCTCCAGAACTGTTGGTCAGTCTCAAATTTATCAGCACAATCTTTTTGATTTTCTGTAACCATCTCTAATTCTCCTGCAAGAAGTATACCCATGTGAGTGGTGGACTGCAATGGGAGCAGTTGTTTAAATTGGTAGCAAGTGCCTCTGTTATGTGAAAATCTGGACAATCGGGTTGTCTGATTCTGGAGCTCATCAGAACTGAGATTCCTATTCTTCAAAGTGTCTAAGAGTTGGTGCTTCAACATGATTGCTACATGGGGGAAAAAACGACACAAAGTGCAGGAGTAACTCAGACTATGTCTCGAAGGGTCCTGACCCGAAACATAAGTCTGAAGAAAGGTCCCAACTCGAAACGTCATCCATCCATGTTCTCCAAGGATAATGCCTGACCTGCTGAGTTACTCCAGCACTTTGTGTGTTTTATTTTGTAAACCAGTTTCTACAGTTCCTTGTTTCTAGGATCAGTACCTAGATGTCCTGGCAGATTTCCACCTTGTATTTTTTTTATTCCCATGCCTGAGGGTGCTCTCACCTAAACCTGTCTGAGGGTGGGAAAATTGGTGAGTACTGGATAGCAATGACCAAGGACGAGAACCTCCTGTGGATGAAGCAGACCCATGATGTTTGTTAACTCACCACAATTGGACCTTCTCCACAATGTGCAGCTAACTGCTAGCAAATCCCTTGTGAACTTAAAGATGTGAACTGAATGGAACTTATCCTCTGTTTCTCTTCGTTGGATGGAAATATTTTACATGGTTTGTTCATTGGATTTACACGAGCTGGTGAGAAGGTCTTTGGTTCTCAACCTTTTCAAGTAGTTGCTTAGATTGTAACAATATTTTAAAGCTTGAAACTGACTTAGGCGGAGACACTGCTTTCTTTCATTGGGCATAGCATTATTCTTTTAGTAGAGGTCACTGGGTGAAGAGGGCATGCATTAGGGTTAGGATTAGTTATCCCTAATGCAGGCCTATGGCGGATGTGCAGGAGTGGGGCGCCATTTGTGTATGGCTGCCTGACTGCAGTCTGTCTTTTCACCCTTTTTTGAGTCTAAAACTTTCATTTTGGAGGTCTAATCTTTTTATGTGAGGGGGGTGGGGTGAAGGGGGAAACTATTAATCCCAGTTCTACCTGGTCGGAGATGCGGTTTTCCACCGAATCGCATCTTCGTCCTCTCCGTGCGGCCTACCATCGAACTGGAGCAGCATTTCCTGCCGGGACTACAGCTTCGGAGGCGGCACAGAGCTAGGACACCAAAACGGGGCGGGCAATGCCTTACCGGGTGACCGCCGACTCCAACATCGAGGAACTGTGGCTGCGGAGCGTCCAGCCGCGTGCGGGTGACGCTGAATTTAAAACACCGCGGAACTTGGGATCCGAGATCGCCAGAGTCTGAGCTCCAACCAGCGTGGCCTGAGGACTTCGGGTGCCGGAGTCTCCGGGGAGGAAGCAGCCACTCCAGGCATCTCCAAGCCGCCGAGGAGTGTTCACCCGACGCTGGAGTTCCAGTTTCCTGGCAAAGAGGGCCAGAAAACATTGGACTGGCTGAGGAGGCCACAAATAGGCCCCGTCCTCGGGTGGACTATGAAGAGGAGGAGGATTGGGCTTTTTGGTGCCTTCCCTCACAGTGGATTCTGCTGTGGGGGGGGCGTTTCATGTTGAATCCTATAGTGTATTGTGTCTTTTTTTCTTTTTTCTTTTATATGGATGTATGGAAATCTAATTTCTTCTCTGTAAAGCACTTTGGCTTCAACGTGATTTGATTTAAAAAGTGCTGTATAAATAAAAATTACTTACAATGTGATAAGCCAGCACCAGCTTATCCCTCACAGTCCCCCAGGTATGTTGCTCGAACATCTAAGTAAGGGAATGGTAAAACCAAATTAACAAGGAGCAGAAAATATCTGTCTTAAAAGACTGATCTGTGTTTTTATACATAATGTTTGGAACAAAGACCCATCATTTATTTATTTGCCTCTGTCCTGCACCGTTTGAGATTCGTAATAGGAAAAAAATCACATGTGGTTAATGTGCACATTGTCAGCTTTTATTAAAGGGTATTTTTATACATTTTGGTTTTACCATGTAAAAATTACAGCAGTGTTTATACATAGTCCCCCCCATTTCAGGGCACCATAATGTTTGGGACACAGCAATGTCATGTAAATGAAAGTAGTCATGTTTAGTATTTTGTTGCATATCCTTTGCATGCAATGACAGCTTAAAGTCTGCAATTCATGGACATAGATAGACAAAAATGCTGGAGAAACTCAGCGGGTGAGACAGCATCTCTGGAGCGAAGGAATTAGGGTCGAGACCCTTCTTCAGACATCACCAGTTGCTGAGTGTCTTCTCTGGTGATGCTCTACCAGGCCTGTATTGCAGCCATCTTTAGCTTATGCTTGGTTTGGAGGCTGGTCCTCTTCAGCATATAAAAGGCATGCACAATTGGTTTCAGATCTTGTGATTGACATGGCCATTCAAAAATTGACAATTTTTTAGCTTTGAAGAACTCCTTTTTTGCTTTAGCAATATGTTTCGGATCATTGTCTTGCTGTAGAATGAACCGCCTGCCAATGAGTTTTGAGGCATTTTTTGAACTTGAACAGATAGGATGTATCTATACACTTCAGAATTCATTATGTTATTACCATCAGCATTTGTATCATCAATGAAGATAAGTGAGCCAGTTCCTTCAGCAGCCATACACGCCCAGGCCAAGCGCCCCCACTACTGTGTTTCACAGATCAGGTGGTATGCTTTGGATCTTGGGCAGTTCCTTCTCTCCTCCATACTTTGCTCTTGCCATCAATCTGATATGTTAATCTTCATCTCATCTATCCACAAGACCTTTTTCCAGAACTGTGATAGCTCTTTTAAGTACTTCTTGGCAAACAGTAACCTAGCCATCCTATTTTAGTGGCTAACCAGTGGTTAGCATCATGCAATGTAGCCCCTGTATTTCTGTTCATGATGTCTTCTGATGACTGTGGTCATTGACAAATTCACACCTGACTCCTGATGAATTGTTCTGATCTGTCGGAGAGGTGTTTATGGATTTTTCTGTATTATAGAGAGAATTCTTCTGTCATCAGCTGTGGAGGTCTTCCTTGGCCTGCCAGTCCTTTTGCCATTAATAAGCTCACCAGTGCTCTCCTTCTTAATGATGTTCCAAACAGTTGATTTTTGTAAGCCTAAGGTTTGGCTGATGTCTCTTACGGTTTTATTCTTGTTTCTCATAATGGCTTCTTTGACTTTCATTGGCACAACTTTGGTCCTCATGTTGATAAACAGGAATAAAAGTTTCCAAAGGTGATGGAAAGACTGGAGGAAAGACTAGGTGCTGATAGCTCTCTTATACCTGCATTAAGGAGGCAATTAAACACACCTGAGCAATTACAAATACCTGTGACACCATGTGTCCCAAACACTATGGTGCCCTGAAATGGGAGGACTATGTATAAACACAGCTGTAATTTCTACATGGTGAAAGCAACATTTATAAAATACCCTTTCATAAAATCTGACAATGTGTACTTTAACCACGTGTGATTTTTTTTTCTCTATTACTAATCTCAAATTGTGGAGTACAGTGGCAAATAAATAAATGATGGGTCTTTGTCCCAAACATTATGGAGGGCACTGTATACTGATTTTTCTCAGTGTATTAAATTAAAAATAATCTGTCTTTATGTTTTAGTTTATTCATGGTGGGCACACAGCTAAAATTTCAGACTTTTCATGGAACCCAAATGAACCGTGGGTAATTTGCTCTGTATCTGAAGACAACATTATGCAAGTGTGGCAGATGGTGAGTATTGATGCTTCACTCCCTTATGTAGAATACTTTCTCTCTTGTCAGGGCGGCACCGTGGCATAAGGGTAGACTTGCTGCCTCGCGGCTTTTACTGTGCCAGAGACCCAGGTTCGATCCCGACTACGGATGCTGTCTGTATGGAGTGTGTACGTTCTCCCCGTGACCGCGTGTGGTTTCTCCGAGATCTTTGGTTTCTTCACACACTCCAAAGACGTTCAGGTTTGTAGGTTAATTAGCGTGGCTTAAATGTCAATTGTCCCTAGTATGTGTAGGATAGCGTTAGTGTGCGGGGATCACTGGTTGGTGTGGACTCGATGAGCCGAAGGACTTGTTTCTGGGCTGTATCTCAAACTAAAATAAAAACACCTGAATCTTGAAAATCTTAAGTCATGAGCGCAGTATGTGGGCATTTTGTTACTGATCACCCACTACAAGTTTGCAGATGACACGAAGCTGGGGGGCAGTGTTAGCTGTGAGGAGGATGCTAGGAGGCTGCAAGGTGACTTGGCTAGGTTGGGTGAGTGGGCAAATACATGGCAGATGCAGTATAATGTGGATAAATGCGAGGTTATCCACTTTGGTGGCAAAAACAGGAAAGTAGACTATTATCTGAATGGTGGCCGATTAGGAAAAGGGGAGATGCAATGAGACCTGGGTGTCATGGTACACCAGTCATTGAAAGTAGGCATGCAGGTGCAGCAGGCAGTGAAGAAAGCGAATGGTATGTTAGCATTCATAGCAAAAGGATTTGAGTATAAGACCAGGGCGGTTCTACTGCAGTTGTACAGGGTCTTGGTGAGGCCACACCTGGAGTATTGCATACAGTTTTGGTCTCCTAATCTGAGGAAAGACATTCTTGCCATAGAGTGAGTACAGAGAAGGTTCACCAGACTGATTCCTGGGATGGCAGGACTATCATATGAAGAAAGACTGGATAGACTCGGCTTGTACACGCTAGAATTTAGAAGATTGAGGGGGGATCTTATAGAGACTTACAAAATTCTTAAGGGGTTGGACAGGCTAGATGAAGGAAGATTGTTCCCGATGTTGGGGAAGTCCAGAACAAGGGGGTCACAGTTTAAGGATAAGGGGGAAGTCTTTTAGGACCGAGATGAGAAAATCATTTTTCACAGAGAGTGGTGAATCTGTGAAATTCTCTGCCACAGAAGGTAGTTGAGGCCAGTTCATTTACAATATTTAAGAGGGAGTTAGATGAGGTCCTTGTAGCCAAAGGGATCAGGGAGTATGGAGAGAAGGCAGGTACAGGATACTGAGTTGGATGATCAGCCATGATCATATCGAATGGCTGTGCAGGCTCAAATGGCCTACTCCACCTATTTTCTATGTTCACCCCAGTCCTACTTACTGATTCTTGGGCTGTCACCTTGCAGGCTGTATCTCTTTAGCTGCTCATGTGGGTTTTTAAAATATGATGAGTTTTTCAGGTAACAACTTCTACACCATCTGCTTTTTGGGTGACTACTTTTTTGTCATTGCCTTTTTTATCCTACTTTTAATGGATACATGGTTAGTAAATTTGCATGCTAAAGTTATAGAAATTCATACAAATTTATTAATCATGTATATGCAAGCTCATATAAATTGGTATTGTAGTGGGGAACGCTTTTTAAGTTTACGAAAGGATCTGGATCAATTAGGGAAGTGGGCCAAGGAATGGCAAATGTAATTTAAGTGTGAGGTGATGCATTTTGGTAAGTCATAACCGGATAAGGATTACATAGTAAATGGTAGAGCACTGTAGAGTGTTGTAGAGCAGAGATATCTAGGAGTACAGGTGCACAATTCCCTGAAAGTGGCGACACAAGGTGATGAAGCAGGCGTTTAGCACTCTTGCCGAGTACAGGAGTTGGAGTGTCGTTCTACAGCTGTATAAGGCATTAGTGGGACCACAGTGTGCCTTTCTGGACTTTCTGCTGTAGGAGGGATGTTGTTAAGCTGGAAAGGGTGTAGATAAGATTCACGAGGATGATATCAGGACGACATGGCTTGAGTTATGGGGAGAGGCTGGGACATTTTTTCCCGGAGTGTGGAAGACTGAGGGATGACGTTATGGAGGTTTATAAAATCATTAGAAGCAGGGATAAGGTGGATGATCATAGTCTTTTTCTAGAAGTAGGCGTATCCCAAACTAGACGGCAGAGATTTAAGGTGGGAGGTGAAAGATTTAAAAGAGACTAGACAGGAAATGTCTTCACACAAAGGATGTTGTGTAGTGGTGGGTGCAATGGAGATGTTTAAAAGACACTTGGACGGGAACATGAACTGCGTCCTGTTACTGAAGCCTTCACCTTATCCTTGTCGAGTCTGGCCCTGGCTGTTCCCAAAGCGCCCTCTCTCCACCCTCCACAACTCGGGACTGGGAATAACTCTGCCCCAGTTCCTGTCGAAGGTCCATGAGCAGGTTCTTGTTTTGTGTTGATAAAATCCATAAATCCAATTCATTGGATTGGATTCCAGAATTCGTTTTTCACTGTACCTCAGCACACAGTAAACTAGTGTGCAATGATCATGTTTCTCACTGAAATGACGATCCCATTCAAAAGAGAAGACTCTCCTTGACATTAAAGCAAATAAAATGATTATTATACAAGTGGGAGTTCTGTTTGCCAAAAACACAAACTACTAATACACCGGATACATGCATATCTTGCCTGTCGAGCACAAGCATTTTTCACAGTAAATTAAGCAATAGAAGATGAGGGGGAAAAGCAGGAATGGATTTTGGATGATCAGCCATGATCATATTTGAATGGCGGTGCTGGCTCGAATGGCCTACTCCTGCATGCATTTTCTATGTTTCTGGGTCATTTTGTACAATGAGGTTAAGTTCTGGAATCATATCAGCATCATAGGAATTTAGTCTGTGGGCCGAGCATCAAAAATGTGTCTAGAAATCTATTTTCGTGACCCACGTCTTGCTACATGAAATGTTGCACAGATTTAGATTAAATATAATTGAGAAGGAAGTCATAACTCGTCCGTGCCAAACGTTGCACAATAATTAACTAAACTAATTAGAAAATGAGATCTGAAAAGTAACCGCCATCTAGTGTCCAATGCCCATATTACACCATGGGGAGCCTATTTCCGTGTTGCAATCTATTTAAACTATATATATAAATCTTGTGAATATGACTAATCATGTATAATTGTATTCTATAAAAATAATATAATATAATTGCGAGGTTTTTTTAAAATTAACTGCCGCAGAGGTCCTCTTGAACCAGCCTAATTAATAGGTCAGGGCAGTTTTTCTGGGTTCCCCCGTTTACTGAACCCCACTGACTGTGTGCAGAGTGGAGGTCACGGCCATAGTGGGACTGGGGCAGTGCCAGGCTGGGGGAAGGCTAAGACAGGAAAATGCCTAACCCTAACTCGCCCCCCTCCCAGAGCTGCCCAAGGCTGGAGCTGGAGCTGCTTTGGGACCGGCTGCGGGCTCCGTACATGTGGCCCTGCAGCGCGTGCATCTCGCCAGCATGCCCTTCTGGTGGTGGCGATGGAGGGGAGCAGCACTGCCCTGCACGTCGCCCAGGCCTGCTTCAGCACCCAGATAGCGCAGGCTCCTTCAGACCGCCCGCTGGCTTGCTGCAACACCGGCCGGTTGACTGCCAACTGACTCCTCGCAGCACTCACCGGAAGCCCGGCCCAACCCTCACCTCCCGGTGGAGGCCCGGCCCAACGCTCACCACCGACGACCCAACTGACAGACTGACCCTAATCTTAACCCTAGCTCTACATTTGTTATTTATCATTTTTATTTACCAGTACAGATTATAACATTATAAATATAAATCAAATGAAAATCAAAATTATCAGCAAGGTTAGCATTACCTTTATCCTTGGAAACCTTGCTATTGCTATTGATTTAATGAGGCAGCCATGATCCCACTGTCCTCGCTGCCTGGCGACCATAAAACAAAGCACGGGATTGGCCAATTTCCGTCTGACCTCAATGTTAAATGTGCATTGATTGGGCAATTACTACTCAGAAAATTTGAGGTTTTTCTCATATTTCTTTAAAATGTGCAGGTTTTGGTCTTGACGAGTTTCAGGTATGATTTATATAATATTTTTACACAATATGTTAAAAATTCAGGTGGTTCTGTTAGTTGGGTCACGAAACTAAACGAAAAAGCTCCTCGGCCCACAGCCTATTTAGGGTCAATCACATCTAAATGATGCTGGACAAGCAGCTGAAGCATTTCATAGATAACTAAGTTTCAATAGAGGAATAAGGATTGTCCTGAATTGGGGAAAGGCCTATTTCAATATCATTACAGAATATGGCAGACATGGCTTAAAATATAATTCCGACAAGTCGGAGCCATTCAGAAATGAGACCATGAGATTTCTGAGCTAGCATGTTCCCTTCATGATGAAAGGGAAGGATGGCAAGTCCAGGTAATACTGGATATCAAAGAATATCAAGTGCTCAATAAAGGAGATAAGGGAATCGTGGCAGTAATAAGTAACTGAAAACAGGAGACTGCCAGATGTATTGACAACGTAGTGGAGGACATGGTGCTACTTAGGGCAAGGCTTGGCGATACTGGCCAAAATCATTTCCTCGTTGACTATTGGGTCTGTCCTTCTGACAGTTCAAGTCTCGTGGCAAACTGGAAAAAAGTTGATGTTTTTCGCAGTGTTTATTTAGTTGGGGACGTTTTGAGACTTTGTATTAATGCTTTCATGATTTTAGTGCTGCTTAAACAAGATTGTTTTCCAACAGGCTGAGAATATTTACAATGATGAAGATCCAGAGGGAGTCCCTGACCCAGAAGGCCAAGGCTCGTAGTTGCTTCTTGCTTTCAAACACTTTTTTCTATACAAACATGCTATTCTGCTAATGATGTTTTGGGAGAAGCTGTTGGTATGTAACTACCATCTCCAAATGCAGGAGTTTGGATAAAAGTATGTCCTCCAGTAAGGACCTTTTTTAAAAAAAAAAATATGTTTGCTTCTCCCCCACAAGCCTAATGTCCCATTTTGCAACAATTTGAGTAACGTGCTTTGTCTGCATTTCTACTTGACTGAGTAACGCAGACTGTTGTGTACAATACGTATTTAAAGGCTTGCCCCTGGATGCTGCAGTGTTTGCATTGTTTCTTCGGAGATACAAGTCAGTTAAACCGATTGAATATTCTCTGTGAGAGAGTCCTGCTAAATATAATGTGCATCAATCCCAATAAAAATGATATGTTTTTCTACACAAAATATTAAATGCAAGTTTTTTGCATGTGTTCTACAGCTTGTTTTGATGTAGTGATCTTTCTGTGTTCATGCATTGGATTGAGTAAAATATGTTCTAAAGAAAAACTCCTGGAGTGGAATTCCTCGGCTGCGGATTCATCTAATGACCCGTTGGATCAATATCCTGATTATGGAGAGTTTTACTTCCCTTCTGTTTTGCATTTTACAGTTACATTCTAAACTGGGATAGGAAGGCAAGGGAATATAGTGTGGGTAACCAAATTGATAATTCATCTAGGACCTGTTGGGAATGATGGGTATTGTGCTTCAACTTTTGTACATGTTGGTTTCAGCTTTGTAAACATGTATTCTTTTTCAGTCATCAGAATAGTATACAGCATTGTTCAGCTGGCATAGATGTTTGGAGGAACAGAAGATGGACACAATGCTGGAGTAACTCAGCGGGAAAGGCAACATCTCTGGAGAGAAGGAATCGGGTTGAGACTAGACAGGTTACGGAAAGAGGCAAAAGCAAGAGGGGTGTCATAGGCATCTTTAACATCCTCAATATCGTCTGGTACTTACACAGTGCAATTGACTTAGACGTACTTCAAAGGCTTTCACTTGAGGGTGTTGGATGTACGGAATGAGGTGCCAAAGCGGTAGTTGAGGCAGGTACCATAATAGCATTTAAAAGAGACTTGGATGTACATGGATTGAAAATAATTGGAGGAATATGGGCCAAATGCAGGCAAATGGGACTAGCTTAGATGGGCATCTTGATTGGTATGGATGAATTGGACCGAAGGGCCCGTTTCCATGCTGTATTACTCTATGATGGGGTAGAATGTGTTAAGTGTATTCAGAGGGTTTCCTGAAACAGTATGGGGATAGTCCAACTCGGGGAGGGAACGAGCATGGCCAGGTGATTGATGTTTTAGTGGAAGAGCACTTTGGGAACAGTGATCACAGCTCCATCAGTTTAAGATAGTCTGGATCCATTAGGAAAGTTCTAAATGAGGGTAAGGCAAATCGCAACATTATTAGGCAGGAGGTCAGGAGTGTGTAAATTGGGAACCGTTGCTGTCGGGAATGGCAAAAAAGGGGCCATGAAATGTCATTGGCAAGTCAGATTTAAAAAATGCCTTGATTTTTCATATGTGACTGACAAGTGCAACTGTGGATAGGGACACAATGGCCCACCTACTGACCTGCAGCAGAGAGGCATGCACTGCGGACGATCTCCGCAGAGGCACAGATGTGGCACTGGCTGTGGCGAAGCGAAGGAGGAATGTCGTCTGACATACGAGCGAACAAACTTTTCATATGCATATTAGAAACAAGGTTAACTACAAAGAAGTTAGGACTTCAAGAAGAATTTTATACTTAGTCAGAAGTTAAAGTCTCGATGCCTCTTTGCATCTTTATTCACCAAGGAAAAGATTACCGAGGACCGTGTGGGGTAGACTAATAGGCTATGGCAGTTTGAGATCAAGAAGGAAGATGTGTTGGAAGAGCATTAAAGTGGATAAATTATCTGGGGCTGATTGTATCAACCTTAGGTTATTGAGGGGCAAATCTAGAAAGTCATGTTGCAGCTGTATATGATATTGCTTGACCCACATTTAAATATTGTGTGCAGTTCAGCTCGTCCCATTACTGGAAGCGTGTGGAGGCTTTGGGAGAGTGCAGAAGGTTCACCAAAATGCTGTCTAGATTAGAGGGTATAACCTATAAAGAGGTTGGACAAATTTGGGATTATTTTCTCTGGAATGTGAAAGGTTGAGGGGAGACCTGATAGAAATATGTAAAACATTAAGGCATAGATAGTCAGAACCTCTTTTCCCAGGTAGGAAATGTCAGACTAGAGGGCATAGCTGAGAGGGGCAAAGTTTAAATCGGATGGGGCAGGTTTTTTTACACAGAGGCAGATGGTGGTGATGATGATGGCAGATATGATAGATAATGGTGTTTGAGGTTTTTAGATAGGCACGTGGATATGCAGGGAATGGATGCATGGTCATCAAGTTGAAGCAGGGGAGATTATTTGATTGGCATTATGTTTGGCATGGACATCGTGGGCTGAAGAGCCTGTTCCTGTGTTCTATCTGATTTTAAACCGCTGGAGCATGACTTTTTGACTACTGTGTAATTTTTCAAAACTACTGAATCTACTATCAAAATCTTTCACCAGATTTCGGCTGAGGTGCATTATAACTCCATCAGTCTTGGTTTTGAAACGCCTACAATCATTATCAGTCTTAACATTTTTAATCAACCCTTGATTTAACAGATTTGGAAGAGAATTCCATATTGTCACTATGCCCATCACTGAAGAAATGATAAGAATGTACCTCCTAGTTTTGGATTCACTTACCTGTGAGGATGTTAATAGTTTACTGTACCAAACCTCTTTCATAGAGTGATATAGTGTGGAAACAGGCCCTTCGGCCCAACTTGCCCACACTGGCCAACATGTCCCAGCTAAATTTGTCCCACCTGCCTGCGTTTGGTCCATATCTCTCCAAACCTTGCCTATCCGTGTAATTGTCAGTGGTACCTGTGGTTGATTGTCTTGAACATCTAAATGTAGTTATGTAATCCTCCCTAACAGCACTGTTGGTATATCCACCCTCATAGTCTGCAGTGATTCAAGAACACAGCTCACCACCTTGTCAAGGGCAGGTAGGGATGGGCAATAAATGTTGGCTTAATCTGTGAAGTTTGCACACCTTGGTTAAATAATAATTATAAAACTAATTTGCCTAATCGTTTTATGTGCAAACTTTTCTCATCATTTAGTATGGTTAGCCCCAGTATCTACCTTTTAAATCTGCTTTGCAATCCTTCCAAGGGATAAAATGTGAGCGGGAGGGTTATTCTGCTGGTTATCCAACAATGCTTTTAATTGGATATTACTCCAAATGGAAACGTTTTGATTTGAAAGTTACTTTTTCTAACATGGAGATGGAGTGTAGAAGCCTCATTACTGGATGGAGTTCAAAAGCCTTTCCCATGGTCACAGATGAGTTAAAACCCCACTACATAACTGGGGAAGTTAAATTGATATGATTAAATACACTGGTAATGGTTCCGAGGAAACCACTGGATCATTGCAAATGTTCCTTCTAACTGGTTAACTCCTGACTGCTCTCAGCTGGTTAGGGGTGGGAAATAAAAATGTCTTGCTACTGACAGTGACCTCCTAGCAATGAAACAAACAAGTGTCCTTGGGAACCTGAATTATTGAACCCTAAATTGTTTTTTCATACTTTAATGGGAAAAGGGAGATGTGCCAATATATATGAAGAATTGTCTTGAAACTTTCTGATTCATTTTGGATTTGGATTCTTCTGATCTACCATGTCCGGAGATTCAATAAGATGTCCACACATCGTCAGACTTTCCCTGCAATAAAACATATTATCAGCTAGTTCAAGTTTATTTCCTTTCCAAGGAATGTAGAGTCGCTGAGAAATCAAGGAGTCTAATCACATCTTGCACCAGCTAAATTAATGTCAAGCAGCCAAATTGGTTCCGATTGTACGCAAAATTACAGTGGAACCAATCTTATTACTTGGTTTTAATATTCCAGCAATTTAGGTCAGCAATAAAGTACTCCACATTCAATGTTAGTGCAGTGCGTTGGGTAATGTCTAATGGGGCAGGCTTCCTGAGGATTGGTGTAGATGTAACTTCATGTTTGATGAATGTGGTCAAAAACCAAAGGGCTGGAAGAATTCAAGGGGTCAGGCAGCAATATGGAGGGAATGGACAGATAATGTTTTCGGTCAAAACCATTTCTCTGGATTGAAACTGAAGGTGGAGAGCTAGTATGAAGAGGTGAAGGGAGAGGTGCGGAGCTGGCATGGAACAGGATTACGCTGAGGAGGGGTTAAGGATTGGTGGTTGGGGTCAGGAGGGAGAGAGGGATGATAACACAGGCATTGGTGGAGATAACCAGGGCTGCAGGTAGAATCACCTAGGGTGGAGAATAGGACGTGGCATAGGTGGGGTGGACAGGTGGGACCATGTAGGTCGGGTGAGGCAGGTAGGTGAGATGATGTAGGTGGGGCGGGCAAGTAGGATCAGTGGAGGGAGTGGATGGGGAAGTAGGGTATGTGTGGGAGTATCTGGATAGAGGAACCAGGGGTGCAGGTTACCTGAAATGAGAGAATTTGATGCTCGTGCCATCAGGTTGTAGATTATAGAGTTGGAATATGTGGTGCTATTGCTCTAGTTTGCATTTGGCATCACCGTGGCAGTGGTGGAAGACAAGAGGGAAGGGGAGGTGAATTGAAGTGACTACTCACTGGGAGCACCAGGTGGCCATGGTGGACAGTGCATAGGGACTTGGCAAAGCAGCCACCTACTCTGCCATTGGTCTCTGTAGATCCATGTGCTTATTGATAGGCTTCTACAATTTGAGAGGGAGAAGGGAAATTGGAATGTTGGTATTAACGTTGAACAAAGGACTATGGAGCCATGAGGGAGGAGCTGGCCAAAGTTGACTGGAAAGATACCCTAGCAGGGATGACAGTGGAACAACAATAGCAGATATTTCTGGGAATAATACAGAAGGTGCAGGAGCAGTTTATTTTAAAGAGGAAGAAAGATTCCAAGGGAAATAAGGGGCGACCGTGGCTGTCAAAGGAAGTCAAGGACAGTATATAAATAAAAGAGAAGAAGTATAACAGCAAAGATGAGCGGAAAGCAAGAGGATTGACAATAGGTGCAGGAGTAGGCCATTCAGCCCTTCTAGTCAGCATCACCATTTAATGCGATCAGGCTGATCATTCCCAATCAGTACCCCGTTCCTGCCTTCTCCCCATATCGCCTGACTCTGCTATTTTTAAGAGCCCTATCTAGCTCTCTCTTGAAAGCATCCAGAGAACCTACCTCCACCGCCCTCTGAGGCAGAGAATTCCACAGACTCATAACTCTGAGAAAAAGTGTTTCCTTTTCTCTGTTCTAAATGGCTTACTCCTTATTCTTAAACTGTGGCCACTGGTTCTGGACTCCCCCAACATCGGGAACATTGGACAATGTTTAAAGAGCAACAGAAGATAACTAAAAAGGCAATATGGGGAGAAAAGATGAGGTACGAAGATAAGCTAGCCAAGAATATATAGGACGATAGTAAAAGCTTCTTTAGGTATGTGAAGAGGAAAAAATTAGTTAAGACCTAAGTTGGACCCTTGAAGATTGAAACGGGTGAATTTATTATGGGGAAGAAGGAAATGGCAGACGAGTTGAACAGGTACTTTGTTTGTGTCTTCCCTAGTGAAGACTGATCCAATCTTCCTGATGTACTAGTGGCCAGAGGATCTGGGGTGACGGAGGAACTGAAGGAAATACACATTAGGCAGGAAATGGTGTTAGGTAGACTGATGGGACTGCAGGCTGATAAATCCCCAGGGTCTGATGGTCTGCATCCCAGAGTACTTAAGGAAGTGGTACTAGAAATTGTGGACGCATTGGTTATCATTTTCCAATGTTCTATAGATTCAGGATCAGTTCTTGTGGATTGAAGGGTAGCTAATGTTATCGCACTTTTTCAGAAAGACGGGAGAGAGAAAAGGGAATTATAGACCAGTTAGCCTGACATCGGTGGTGGGGAAGATGCTGGAGTCAATTATAAAAGATGAAATAGCAGCACATTTGGATAGCAGTAACAGGATTGGTCTGAGTCAGCATGGATTTATGAAGGGGAAATCATGCTTGACTAATCTGGAATTTTTTGAGGATGTAACTGGGAAAATGGACAAGGGAGAAGCATTTGATAAGGTTCCAGCATAGGAGATTAGTGGGCACAATTAGAGCACATGGTATTGGGGTAGGGTATCAACATGGATAGAAATTTGGTTGGCAGACAGGAAACGAAGAGTAGGGATTAACGGGTCCCTTTCAGAATGGCAGGCAGTGACTAGTGGGGTACCGCAAGGCTCGATGCTGGGACCGCAGCTATTTAAAATAACCATATAACAATTACAGCACGGAAACAGGCCCTTCCAGTCCGTGCCGACCATTCATTTTCCCCTAGTCCCATCTACCTGCACTCAGACCATACCCCTCCATTCCCTTCCCGTCCATATACCTATCCACTTTACTTTTAAATGTTAAAATCGATCCTGCCTCCACCACTTCTGCAGGAAGATCATTCCACACAGCCACCACTCTCTGAGTAAAGAAGTTCCCCCTCGTGTTACCCCTAAACGTCTGCCCCTTAATTCTCATGTCATGCCCTCGTGTTTGAATCTTCCCTACCCTCAATGGGAAAAGCTTATCCACGTCAACTCTGTCTATCCCTTTCATCATTTTAAAGACCTCAATCAAGTCCCCCCTTAACCTTCTGCGCTCCAAAGAATAGAGACCTAACTTGTTCAACCTTTTTCTGTAACTTAGTTGCTGGAACCCAGGCAACATTCTAGTAAATCTCCTCTGTACTCTCTCTATTTTGTTGACATCCTTTCTATAATTAGGCGACCAAAATTGTACACCAATACTTCCCTATTCCTATATTCAATGCTCTGATTTATAAAGCCAGCACACCAAAAGCTTTCTTTACCACCCTATCTACATGCGATTCCACCTTCAGGGAACTATGCACAGTTATTCCTAGATCCCTCTGTTCCACAGCATTCCTCAATTCCCTACCATTTACCATGTACGTCCTATTTTGATTTGTCCTGCCAAGATGTAGCACCTCACACTTATCAGCATTAAACTCCATCTGCCATCTTTCAGCCTACTCTTCCAAATGGCCCAAATCTCTTTGTAGACTTTGAAAATCTACTTCATTATCCTCAGCACCACCTATCTTAGTATCATCTGCATACTTACTTATCCAATTTTCCACCCCATCATCTAGATCATTGATGTACATGACAAACAACAGTGGACCCAACAGATCCCTGAGGCACCCCACTGGTCACCGGCTTCCAACCTGACAAACAGCCATCCACCATTACTCTCTGGCATCTCCCATTCGGCCACTGTTGAATCCATCTTGCTACTCCGCCATTAACACCCAAAGATTGAACCTTCTTAACCAACCTTCTATGGGGAACCTTGTCAAAGAACTTACTGAAATCCATATAGACACATCCACTGCTTTACCCTCATCAATTTCCCTAGTAACCTCTTCAAAAAATTTAAGAAGGTTTGTCAAACATGACCTTCCAGGCACAAATCCATGTTGACTGTTCTTGATCAGACCCTGTTTATCCAGATGCTTATATATATTATCTCTAAGTATCCTTTCCATTAATTTGCCCACGACTGACGTCAAACTAACAGGTCTATAATTGCTAGGTTTATTCTCTGAACCCTTTTTAAACAATGGAACAACATGCGCAGTACACCAATCCTCCGGCACTATTCCCGTTTCTAATGACATTTGAAATATTTCTGTCATAGCCCCTGCTATTTCTACACTAACTTCCCTCAATGTCCTAGGGAATATCCTGTCAGCAACTGGAGACTTATCCACTTTTATATATTTTTTAAAAGTGTCAGTACTTCCTCCTCTTTGAATCTCATAGTTTCCATAGCTACTCTACTTTTTTCCCTTACCTCACAGAGTTCAATATCCTTCTCCTTGGTGAATACCGAAGAAAATAAATTGTTCAATATCATCCCCCATCTCTTTTGACTCTGCAGATAGCTGTCCATTCTGGCTCTCTAATGGTCCAATTTTATCCCTCGTTATCCTTTTGCTATTAATATAGCTGTAGAAACTGTACATCAATTATTTAGATGAAAGGATTCAAAGTAACATTAGCAAATTTGCAGGTGGCACAAAGCTGGATGGCAGTGTGAAATGTGAGGAGGATGCTATGAGGATGCAGGGTGACTTGGACAGGTTGGGTGAGTGGGCGGATGCATAGCATATGCAGTTTAATGTGGATAAATGTGAGGTTATCCACTTTGGTAGCAAAAACAGGAAGGCAGATCACTATCTAAATGGTGTCAAGTTGGGAAAAGGGGATGTACAATGGGATCTGGGGGTCCTTGTTCATCAGTCAATGAAAGTAAGCATGCAGGTACAGCAGGCAGTGAATAAAGCGAATGGCATGTTGGCCTTCATAACAAGAGGAGTTGAGTATAGGAGCAAAGAGGTCCTTCTGCAGTTGTATGGGGCCCTAGTGAGACCACACCTGGAGTATTGTGTGCAATTTTGGTCTCCAAATTTGAGGAAGGACATTCTTGCTATTGAAGGAGTGCAGTGTAGGTTCACAAGGTTAATTCCCGGGATGGCGAGACTGTCGTATGTTGATAGAGTGTACGACAGAATGGAGCGTACTAGAATGGAGCGGCTGGGCTTGTATACTCTGGGATACTCTGAGAGGGAATCTTATTGAAACATAAGATTATTAAGGGATTGAACATGCTAGAGGCAGGAAACATGTTCCTGATGTTGGGGGAGTCCCGAACCAGGGGCCACAGTTTAGGAATAAGGGGTAGGCCATTTAGAACGGAGATGAGGAAAAACTTTTTCACCCAGAGAGATGTGAATCTGTGGAATTCTCTGCCTCAGAAGGCAGTGGGGGCCAATTCTCTGGATGCTTTCAAGAGAGAGTTAGATAGAGTTAAAGATAGCAGAGTCATGGGGATATGGGGAGAAGGCAGGAAATGGGTACTGATTGTGGATGGTCAGCCATGATCACAGTGATTGGCGGTGCTGGCTTGAAGGACAGAATGGCCTCCTTCTGCACCTATTGTCTTTTGTGATACCACTATTGTGTCATCACCAACACCACCACCACTGACAGCACTTTCCAGGCACCCATCGCCCTCTGTGTGTGGGGAAAAAACTTAACCTGCACACTATGCCCTATAGTTCTTGACATTTCCACCCTGGGGAAATGCTCTGTCTACCCTGTTTTACAATGCACCAGTATATGAACATTGGATTCTTTAATTTGAAGTGATATTCCTCCTACCCTTTCCTTCTTTCCATGACCCTCTCACCCTGGTGCACACCCATTTCTCTCACTATCCTGCCCCTCTTTCCACTTCCACCTACATCTTTCCCTCTGGCTTTACATTTCACTTCTTATCTGATGCACATTTGTCTCCTTTTCACCTCTAGCCTTTGTCACCTACTCCACCCAACAACAAATCCTTCCCCCTCCATCTGTATCCACCTATCACTTGCCCCCATCTCTCTTCCAGCATTCTCCCCACTGCAGTCTGAAGAAGGCTCACGACTTGAAATGCAGTCTGTCCATCCCCTCCACAGATGTTGCCTGGCCTGCTGAGTTCCTCCAGCACTTGTGGTATGCTTAACATTCCAGCATCTGCTGTTCCGTGTGCCTCTTGTATTGCCCAATGTGGTAAAGGAGAATTGAATGTGTTACCACATTCCGTTAAGCCACAACTTTCATGTTAAATCAGGAATGCTGCATTCTTTAGCATGGTGCCTTTACGCAGGGAATGTGTAGAGGTTCCTGCACTCAGTGCACTGACACCTTTGTCATCTAATCACCCACCCCTACTCCTCACTGTACACCTGCAATTTATTTCCAATCACCCACTGGAAGGTGGGAGTTGAATCTGCATCCACTGGTCTAATCAGCAAGTACCTGGGATCCCTCCTGCCTCCAGCAGAACTTGTGTGTCTGCAGCACAGCCTGCATGTCTATGCTTCTCTTTATAAATCAAAGGATCCCATATGATAGGTAGTGAAGCATGTGGGAGTCGTTTAAAGATCAGTTAATCAGAATTCAGGAGCAGCACGTCCCTGGATGGAGTGACATGGTCAGAGAACCTTCGATGATGAGGGGAAAGAAAAAGGACGAATATGTAAGGTTTACATATGGAATTAGACATAGCTTTGAGATAACTCAAATGGAGTTAGAAGGGCCAGAAACTGCTTCCTCAGCTCCAGAGACCCGGGTTCTGTCCCGACCTTGGGTGCTGGCTATGTGGAGTTTGCAGGTTATCTCTGTGACCACGTGGGTTTCCTCCGATTACTCTGCTTTCCTCCCGCATCCCAAAGGCCGTAGCGTATCGGGAGTGGTTGATAAAGTGGGATAACATAGAACTATTGTCAATGGTTGACTGATAGCCGGCTTTGATTTGGTGGGCCGAAGGCCCTTTTTCCATGTTGTGCCCCTAATTTAAAAACTAAACTAAGCCAGCCCAAGTGTTGGGAAGCTAAAGAATAATGTGGTGTCAAACGTTGTAGTGTTAACGTTTCTGATAAAGGAATGGTGTCGCATTAATTGCTTCAATTCCGTGGTGTGATTACACGCGTTGAAGGGTTGAAAACCATCGTATGCACATTTAACTCTGTTGGCAAAGACTTTCCAACTTTTTAGCCGGCATTGACTTGATATTGATCCAGCTTGCAACCCCCTTGAGGTTTGGTACTCACTTGTAAGCAGCTAGTTCTTCTCCTATGGTCTCCTTCATGCATCTGATGTCATCATTCTTTGTTTTCTGTACGGCAAGCTCTGTCTCCAGAATACTAGTTCTGGCTTCGAGTTCTCTTTTCTGTATCTGATAAATTCATAAATGATCATTGAAAAAAAAATCAACAGTTTGAGCTTACTTTTATAATATGCAGTTTGACAAAGAAAGGAAACATGTTCAGAAAATTCCTCGAGAATTATCAAAACAAGTTGCATTTGTATAGAAACCAACCCAGTGGGGGGGAGGGATCGGTGTGGGAGGGGGGTCGGGGGGTCGGTGGGGGAGGGGGTCGGAGGGGGAGGGGGGGAGACGTGCCATGTGTTGAAAGCTGAGGTGTGAGAGGAGCACGTTTCACGCAAGTAAAAGAAGCTGACCAAAGGTAGAAGAGAAGTCTGTTGTTGGCATAGGACAAGGATGGAGCGGAGCAGGGCTTTGACTGGACATAGTTGATGAGGATGGAAGAATTATGAAGTCGGACAAACAAAAATCAAAGCAAGCCTAAAGCAAATTTGATATTCAATATTCCGATCTGAATCTGATTACAGCTTTCAGTTGAGAAGCTGTTAGGGTACAGACCACACCCCGCACACTGTTGTGGACCTGGGGATAAAGAATTGTGGCTGGCTTTCAGGTCTCTTCCAGCTGCACCGGCAGCTCGGCCACTGATTCTTCCGCCCTATTATTTTCCTTCGCTCAACACCATGTGGCGTTCGCCCGATGTTTTACCCTCGAGTTCTGCTTTTCAACTTTCCACCCAGTTCCCTCAATGATATTTGCGATACATCATCAGACCAGTGGCTGAAAATCCTCTCCGTCAATCCTGCATAGGACTGATTCAGCACAAGGAAGTTTAAAATGTGACTGTCGTTACTGATAGAGAATCTCAGATGAAGATGACCATTTGGTCAGCATGTTCATGCTGACTCTTCATCTGTCCCCCCTTCTTCTCCCCCAGACCCCTGCATGTACTGACGGAGGCTGTCATCCTCTGCACCTCGGGCACTTGCCTTCCTGTGTATATTGCTCTGCTAGCTGTTTATTTTTCTCTGCACACATTAGATAATAATTTATTGTCAGAAACCTCAGATATTTTTCTGATTTTTAGATTAATCTCGGTAGCTGGGATTTAGTAACCAAACTCTCTCCCCGAGTAGCCCCTGGTGGAAACAATAGAACCATAGAAAATAGGCGCAGGAGGTGGCCATTCGGCCCTTCAAGCCAGCACCGCAATTCAATATGATCATGGCTGATCATCCAAAATCAGTACCCTGTTCCTGCTTTTCCCCATATCCCTTGATCCCCTTAGCCCTAAGAGCTAAATCTAACTATTGAAAAACATCCAGTGAATTGGCTTCCACTGTCTTCTGTGGCAGAGAATTCCACAGATTCGCAATCTCTGGGTGAACAGAGATCTTACTCAAATCATAAGAATTGGATTGGAATATTAAAGTTCAACTTGAATTGACATCCGAGTGTTTGTGCAGTATCTCTCTGCCTGCCTATTCCGCGTAACCCGTCTCTGTACCTGGTAACGGGCAGCGTCCTCAGCCCACACACTGTGTGCTCTCAGCAGCTTCTGCTCAAGGAGCAGCTTCTGATTGTTCAGGTTTATCGCCTGTTGCTGCAATTGCCACACTTGTCCCCGCAGGCTGCCCACCTCCCGCTGAGCGAGCCGTAGGGAGGCCGCCCTCGACTTATTCCAGCTCAACAACTTTTTCAGTTTGGGTTCATAATATTTCTCCAACCATTGCCTCTGCTCGGCTAAAAGGTTCTGGAATTCGTCGGTTTGCCGGCTCCTCCACAGGGGTAGAATGTTGTCAGTGTTTCGGGTATTCTCCAGTTGGTGGATTGCAACGTGTATTTCCTCACGGCACTGGTTTTTAAACGCAGCCAGTTCGTCGGAGAGAGTCTGTGATCTCGATTGTTCGGCTTCATGTTCTGATGTCATTTGGAGAAGACCTTGCCGAATGGTGTCCGCTTCCTGTTTGTAGGTCATGTGGGCCTTTGTTATTTTAAACAGTTTTCTTTTCATGCACATTATTTCTCCCTTGTAGTTTTCACATTCAATCTCTGCCTGTGATTTACTCCGATAAATCGCCAGCAGTTTTACCCGCAGGTCACAGATTTCTTGATGCATCGGTTCTTTCAGGATGATCAGTTCTCGGATGAGCTTCTCCCTCTCGTCCAGGAGTTCTTCCAAGCAGTAAAGACAACATTGGAAGTGTTTCCCTACTTGCTGCAGTGAATCAACAGCTGGCATGTCCACAGGCGACTCGGCCGCCAGTTCACCCGTTGTATCCTGCAGCAAGCGAAGGAAGAAGTTACTAACGATATCAATTATGCAATTGATTACTCAAGTGTTTCATTGCCACATACACTGAGAATGGACCAATGGAATTCCTGTGTCTCCATTCCTTCTCTCCAGAGATGCTGCCTGTCCCGCTGAGTTACTCCAGCATTCTGCAATGAAAGTCTTACTTGCCGCAGCTTTACATGCTCATTACGCAACATAGAAACATAGAAAAATAGGTGCAGGAGTAGGCCATTCGGCCCTTCGCGCCTGCACCGCCATTCCATATGATCATGGCTGATCATCCAACTCAATATCCCGTACCTGCCTTCTCTCCATACCCCCTGATCCCTTTAGCCACAAGTGCCACATCTAACGCACTCTTAAATATAGCCAATGAACTGGCCTCAACTACCTTCTGTGGCAGAGAATTCCAGAGACTCACCACTCTCTGTGTAAAGAATGTTTTCCTCATCTCGGTCCTAAAGGAATTCCCCCTTATCCTTAGACTGCGACCCCTTGTTCTGGACTCCCGCAACATCGGGAACAATCTTCCAGCATCTAGCTTGTCCAACCCCTTAAGAATTTTGTAAGTTTCTATAAGATCCCCGCTCAATCTTCTAAATTCCAGCGAGTACAAGCCGAGTCTATCCAATCTTTCCTCATATGAAAGTCCTGACATCCCAAGAATCAGTCTGGTGAATCTTCTCTGTACCCCCTCTATGGCAAGGATGTCTTTCCTCAGATTTGGAGAGCAAAACTGTACGCAATACTCCAGGTGTGGCCTCACCAAAACCCTGTACAACTGCAGTAGAACCTCCCTGCTCCTATACTCAAATCCTTTCGCTATGAATGCTAACATACCATTTGCTTTCTTCACTGCCTGCTGCACCTGCACGCCTACTTTCAATGACTGGTGTACCATGACACCCAGGTCTCGTTGCATCTCCCCTTTTCCTAATCTGCCACCATTCAGATAATAGTCTACCCTCATGTTTTTGCCACCAAAGTGGATAACCTCACATTTATCCACATTATACTGCATCTGCCATGCGTCTGTCCATTCACTCAGCCTATCCAAATCACCCTGCAGCCTCCAAGCATCCTCCTCACACCTAACTATACCCCCCAGCTTGGTGTCATCTGCAAACTTGGAGATGTTGCATTGAATTCCCTCGTCCAAATCATTAATATATATTGTAAATAGCTGGGGTCCCAGCACTGAGCCTTGCGGTACCCCACTAGTCACTGCCTGCCATTCTGAAAAGGACCCGTTTACACCTACCCTTTGCCTCCTGTCTGCTAGCCAGTTCTCTATCCACATCAATACTGAACCCCCAATACCGTGTGCTTTAAGTTTGTATGCTAATCTCTTATGCGGGACCTTGTCGAAAGCCTTCTGAAAGTCTAGATATAACACATCCACTGGTTCTCCCTTATCCACTCTACTAGTTACATCCTCGAAAAATTCTATAAGATTTGTCAGACATGATTTACCTTTCGTAAATCCATGCTGACTTTGTCCAATGATTTCACCACTTTCCAAATGCGCTGCTATCCCATCTTTATTGACTGACTCTAGCAGTTTCCCCACTACCGATGTTAGACTTACACATTAGCTATCCTCCAATCCTCAGGAACTACTCCAGAATCTAAGGAATTTTGAAAAATTATCACTAAACAATCCAAATAAATATTCAATAACCACTAATGATCAATTATACTGGGTAACCAGAGCACAGACATGCACAGCGAAGTATGTCGTGTAACCGCATACACAGTCCGTCCATGGTAGATCGTTGCTTAGTTAGGGCTGAGGTTAGTGTTGTGCAATCTTCAAGAGCCTGGTGGTTGCTGGGAAGAACCTGGAGGTCACGGTATTCAGGCTCCTGTACCTCCTTCCCGGTGGTAGCAGTGAGGTGCGAGTGAGTGGACCGGGGAGTACCCACCACTCGCTGTAGTCTCCTTTCTTCTTGATCGTTCGAGTTACCGAACCAGCCTGTGGAGCAACCAAGCAGTAATCTCTCCCTCGTACACCTGCAAATGTTCAATAGAGTATTGGGCGAAGTATTGAATCTGACTTCCCTGCTCATGTACCCCCCTGCTCATGTACCCCAAACCCTCCTGCTCTTGTACCCCAAACCCCCCTGCTCTTGTACCCCAAACATCGCTGCTCTCGTAAGCCCAATCTCTCTGCTTCGTTCCCTGTTAGAATGGTGTCACTGTCACCTTGCCTTCCTGGTCTTCCCATCAGTACCTCGGGGGTCAGAATTCCTCACAGAGGAGAGAGCGCAGAATGACATTTCATCCACTATTGCCCCGTTTCACCAGTCTGCCGACGTCTCCTTTTCCCCGGCCTCCAGCTTGTGTCTCATGTGCAAATTTGGAAATTGTGCCATTAGGACCTGAGTCCAACTTCGGACAAACATTCAGAAGGCAGGGTCCGAGCACTGCTTGGGACAACTGCTACCTCAGTCACTCCCTTCTCTGTAACGTTTGTTCTAGACTTTTCCACTTTGAACTTGCTGACAGCTGAGTTTTTTCAATCTACAATATCTGACTTCTCTTCACGTTTTTGAACCCTTTGTCAATGTCAGCACCTAATTAAGTGAAGACAAGTACAATATTTATTTGAAATCCCAGCCAAGTCTCTCACCCCTGTTTTCCAGACTCTGGAACGATAGACTCTACGTTTCACGCTTTGTTCAACGGGACTTCATCACCAAAGACTTTCCTATTTATTTTTCATTAAGTTCCGTATAAAACTATAAAACAACTAAATTCACCAGGCGAAATATGCCTCCAAGGTCTGCAGGTTGGGAATCCATTGAGACCTGGTTACTTTCCAGAGCTGGCTTGTTCAAAGTGAGCGGTTTCCGTCTTTGCAGAATAACAAACCTTGCATTATTATCATACAGAAAAATATCTGACTGCAAATATAAAAATGACTAATAAGCATTTTGTTGAAAACTATCCTCAATGTTTATAATTGTGTTCAGCGAGACAAAGCAATGATCTTACCATGTTGTGCAAATGCTGGCGGTGCTTCATGGAAGATGTAGATCATGTCTTGACTGTTAAGAATAGTCAGTGAGTGGATTGATCTGTGAGGCCGATCAGTTTACAGCAACAGCTGTCACTGATACTCCACAAGCATTGCACCCAACTTAGATCTTAGCTCAAAATAATTTGGGCGCTGGAATCCACGTTGTTTGTCAAAATAAATAAATAAATAATGAATATTCACGTCTTTTTGAAATAGTCAGGACCTTTGAAGCATGGTTATTTTTTATTAGTTCGTTGTATTTGAAATAAGATACAGAGAAATATTTATATTCTTTCATTTAATTCAAATTACAGGTCACATTTATAATTTGTTTTCGAGGTGCTGGCGATTGGTCAGTTGTACAATCGATTTAAATGTGGACCCAGATAGACACAAAATGCTGGAGTAACTCGGCGGGTCAGATATCATCTCCGGAGAAAAGGAATAGGTGATATTTCTGGTCGAGAACACTCTTTAGACTGAGAGTCGGGGGAAAGGGAAACGAGGTATATAGTCGGTGATGTAGAGCGATATAGACCGTGATCAGTGTTCCCACAAATTGAAGGATTATGCGTCCAATTTAAATCGCTGCATTTATACTTGATCGGTGTGTGTGTGTGTGTCGGCATTCACTGCACTATCTTCGCTAACTCACCTGCTGAAGGAACCTCAGTGACACCTTTGTGTAGAAGCTTCCCTAATTGCTTGACCGCCTGCCCCCCCCCCCCCCCCCCCCCCCATCATCAGCAGGCTGCTGGGAGCTAAATGTGGCATCTTATTCCACCGCACTTGTATCTACATATCATCTTTCACGGAGTATAATCGGACCAAATTTGACCAAGACCATCCATGTGACACGAAATCGTTTGCCCAACTGCTCGACGTGCAGGTGCAGTTGAGCAGTTTGTGCCGGGAACGGGGTGCCGGGAGGTGATGAGTGCGGGGATGGGAGCAGCCCTGGGGCAGGTGGCAGAGAGTGTGTGCAATCCTTGACACGCTTTGATGCATTGACACTCCAAGATTATTCCCTGATGTCAGTGGGCACCTAGAATAAAATGCTGCCAATGCTTGTGGTGGCAACAAGAGAAGGTCCTTCTCCTCAGGCCAGGACATCGGCGATGAGCTCCACGGGCAGGGTCCTGGGCACAAACATTGCCAACGCCTCTCTCGGGGCCTGGACCACAGTATTGTGGCTACAATCACCAAATGAGTGCAGTGCTTCAGGATGATGCTTAATGCTGTTCCTCAAGGGCAGACTGGTTACCACGCAACAAAAGCTATTTACTGTACCTCGGTACAAGTGACAATAAACTAAGCAAACTCAATCGGAACAGGCAACCCGGCAATGGTCACTGACAGGTGCGAACCGCTATCCGATGGCCAAACGTGGGAGCAATCTCAATGGGCAGTGGTCAGCCCGCTTGCACTGCTAACGGTTGGCCACCAGAGGGCAGTGTGAGTGAACGGCGCCGGTTTTAATGTCTAAATGGTCACTGTAAATTCATGATTAAATCAAATAACAATTGTGCCCAGAGACTTGAAAACAACAATACTTTAATCCTTTTTTCACTTTGCTTACGTTTGACTCGTGTGCAAGGAGCCATTCGGCCCATCGACTCTGGGCCCGCTATCAGAGCAGTCCCTTCAATCTTTTTGTGTAGAAAGGAACTGCAGATGCTGGTTTAAACCGAAATAGACACAAAATGCTGGAGTAACTCAGCGGGACAGGCAGCGTCTCTGGAGAGAAGGAATGGGTGACGTTTCGGGGCGACACCCTTCTTCAGACTCGGAAGAAACATAACTCTTCAATCTTCTTCCCCACGCTCCCTTCTCTGCTTCTCTCTCACTCCCCATCCGCGGCCCCCACACCCCCTACTGCCGTGCATTTGGGACGTGGGAGGAAAGCGACAGTTACAGGGGGAACGTGCAGACTCCGAATAGACAGCAGAGGAGGAGGCCGAGATGGCGCCGCGTCACTGGAGCTGCTGCACTGTGGACGAGAGAGGTTTACGGGGCCATGGTGCCGTGAGCGGGTGTTTATGTCGGCGACGGGGAACCATTATTAAACATCTTACCCATCACCAACCTCTGGCCTTGATGTAAAGTAGAAGCCTTTGGCCGATGAAGACGAGAGTCGATTGTTTAAATTAAGTTTTATTCGTAAAACGGTTAAACTGACGATGCGTCTCACACAACCAACAGATCTAGAGCGACTGGAGGGGCAGAAAGCTCGCGAAACGCACCCCCTCCCCAGTGTCACATGCCCGAGGCACCTGCCCGCTGGGTTCCCCTACCTGTGCTACATGCCCCCCCCCCCCCCCAGAACCCGAGGTACGGAACCGAGCAGGGACCCGGATGATAGTCCGGAACACGTGGTCCTCGCAAGCGGGGCCGGTAAAACAGGGCAGAGGGCCGTGAAAGTGGGACGGTCGTAACAATGGGGGCCGGCGGATCGAAGCCGGAAACAGATGTACTCAGCACGGGCAGAACGGCCGGCGGACGACCCCGACATCGCGGAGCAGCAACGACCCCCCGGGCTGTCCCCATCCACGTGGAGGGGCAGAACGGCCGACGGAGATGAATCCCTGCCACCCACCCACGTCCACCGTGAACGTGGCGTCTCTGGCCCTTCATAGACCCGCTGCAGTTGCGAGCGGTGAAAACTTCGGCACACTTCTGTAACACCGCGGGCGACCCATGCCTGGAAGTGGGACAGGAGCCAACGTGCGCACCCGTTCACGAAGGCCGGCCAGCCGGCCAGCAATGCCGGGGTCGAAACCTTCTGCCCGTAGGCAGCAGGCAGGAAATCCCAAGGCCACACAAGAGGAAGCAGCCAAATCCTCCTTCGGCGTGGTCCGGATACCCAGGACGACCCAGGCCAGCTGGCCCACCCAGTCCCGACCCGAGCCGGGCATTCAGCGCCAACGTCAGCTGCCGATGGAACCTTTCGACCAGCCCGTTAGCCTGCGGGTGAGAGGCGTAGAGCTGGGCCGGGACTGACAACAATGAAGAGGTGAACTGGGCCCCTCTGTCCGTGGAGACCCCGAACCGAGCGATCCAGTGGGCCGCCAGAGCACGGGCGCAAGCCTCGGCGGATATATCCAAGCGTGGAATCGCCTCCGGCCACCTCGTGAAACGGTCCACGATAGTGAGGAGATGCGTGGCGCCCCGGGAATGTGGCAAGGGACCGATGAGGTCCACATTCACTTGCAGGAACCTGCCCTCAGGGACAGCGAAATTCTGCACCGGAGGCTTTGACGTGTCGCTGGACCTTGGAGGTTTGGCCCGGGATACGGGCGCGGGCCCAGGCAGCCACCTGCTCACGGAGTCCGTGCCAGATGAACTTGGCAGCCAACAGGGTGGACGTGGAAACATAGAAATATAGAAAATAGGTGCAGGATTAGGCCATTCGGCTCGTCGAGCCTGCACCGCCATTCAATATGATCATGGCTGATCATCCAACTCAGTATCCTGTACCTGCCTTCTCTCCATACCCCCTGATCCCTTTAGCCACAGGGGCCACATCTAACTCCCTCTTAAATATAGCCAATGAACTGGCCTCAACTACTTTCTGCGGCAGAGAATTCCAGAGACTCACCACTCTCTGTGTGAAAAATGTTTTTCTCATCTCAGTCCTAAAAGATTTCCCCCTTATCCTTAGACTGTAACCCCTTGTTCTGGACCTCCCCAACATCGGGAACAATCTTCCTGCATCTAGCCTATCCAACCCCTTAAGAATTTTGTAAGTTTCTATAAGAACCCCCCTCAGTCTTCTAAATTCTAGCGAGTACAAGCCAAGTCTATCCAGTCTTTCCAAATATGAAAGTCCTGACATCTCAGGAATCAGTCTGGTGAATCTTCTCTGTACCCCCTCTATGGCAAGAATGTCTTTTCTCAGATTTGGAGACCAAAACTGTACGCAATACTCCATGTGTGGTCTCACCAAAACCCTGTACAACTGTAGTAGAACCTCCCTGCTCCTATACTCAAATCCTTTCGCTATGAATGCTAACATACCATTTGCTTTCTTCACTGCCTGCTGCACCTGCATGCCTACTTTCAATGATTGGTGTACCATGACATCCAGGTCTCGTTGCATCTCCCCTTTTCCTAATTTGCCACCATTCAGATAATAGTCTACCCTCCTGATTTTGCCACCAAAGTGGATAACCTCACATTTATCCACATTATACTGCATCTGCCATGCATTTGCCCACTCACCCAGCCTATCTAAGTCACCTTGCAGCCTCCTAGCATCCTCCTCACACCTAACACTACCTCCCAGGTTAGTGTCATCCGCAAACTTGGAGATGTTGAATTCAATTCCCTCGTCCAAATCATTAATATATATTGTAAATAGCTGTGGTCCCAGCACTGAGCCATGCGGTACCCATGTAACCATATAACCATATAACAATTACAGCACGGAAACAGGCCTTCTCGGCCCTTCCAGTCCATGCCGACCATTTATTTTCCTCTAGTCCCATCTACCTGCACTCAGACCATACCCCTCCATTCCCTTCCCATCCATATACCTATCCACTTTACTTTTAAATGTTAAAATCGATCCTTCCTTCACCACTTCTGCAGGAAGATCATTCCACACAGCCACCACTCTCTGAGTAAAGAAGTTCCCCCTCATGTTACCCCACTGGTCCCTGCCCGCCATTCTGAAAAGGACCCGTTTACTCCTACCCTTTGCTTCCTGTCTGCCAGCCAGTTCTCTATCCACATCAATACTGAACCCCCAATACCGTGTGCTTTAAGTTTTTATACTAATCTCTTATGTGGGACCTTGTCGAAAGCCTTCTGAAAGTCTAGATATAACACATCCACTGGTTCTCCCTTATCCACTCTGCTGGTTACATCCTCGAAAAATTCTATAAGATTCGTCAGACATGATTTACCTTTCGTAAATCCATGCTGACTTTGTCTAATGATTTCACCACTTTCCAAATGTGCTGCTATCCCATCTTTAATAACTGACTCTTGCAGTTTCCCCACTACCGATGTTAGACTAACTGGTCTGTAATTCCCCGTTTTCTCTCTCCCTCCATTTTTAAAAAGTGGGGTTACTAAAAAGTGAGATTAGCTACCCTCCAATCCTCAGGAACTACTCCAGAATCTAAGGAATTTTGAAAGATTATCACTAATGGATAACTATTTCTGTGGCTACTTCCTTGAGTACTCTGGGATGCAGACTATCTGGCCCTGGGGATATATCGGCCTTTAATCCATTCAATTTACCTAACACCACTTCCCGGCTAACCTGGATTTCATTCAGTTCCTCCACCTTATTTGACCCCCGGTCCCCTGCTATTTCCGGCAGATTATTGATGTCTTCCTTGGTGAAGACAGAACCAACGTAGTTATTCAATTGGTCTGCCATGTCCTTGTTCCCTATGATCAATTCACCTCTTTCTGACTGCAAGGGACCTATATTTGTTTTAACTAATCTCTTTCTCTTCACATATCTATAAAAACTTTTGCAGTCAGTTTTTATGTTCCCTGCCAGTTATCTTTCATAATTTATTTTCCCTTTCCTAATTAAGCCCTTTGTCCTCCTCTGCTGGACTCTGAATTTCTCCCAGTCCACTGGTTAGCTGCTTTTTCTGGCTAATTTGTATGCTTCATCTTTTGTTTTTATACTATCCCTGATTTCCCTTTTTATCCATGGATGCACTACCTTCCCTGATTTATCCTTTTGCCAAACTGGGATGAACAATTGTTATAGTTCATCCATGCAGTCTTTAAATACCTTCCATTGCACATCCACTGTCAACCCTTTAAGAATCACTTGCCAGTTTATCGTGGCCAATTCACGTCTCATACCTTCAAAGTTACCTTTGTTCAAGTTCAGAACCCTTGTTTCTGACTTAACTATGTCACTCTCCATCCTAATGAAGAACTCAACCATATTATGGTCAGTCTTGCCCAACGGGCCACGCACAACAAGACTGCTAACTAACCCTTCCTCATTACTCAATACCCAGTCCAGAATAGCCTGCTCTCTCGTTGGTTCCTCTACATGTTGGTTTAGAAAACTATCCCGCATACATTCCAAGAAATCCTCTTCCTCAGCACCCCTGCCCATTTGATTCACCCAATCTATATGTAGATTGAAGTCACCCATTATAACTGTTTTACCCTTGTTGCACGCATTTCTAATTTCCTGTTTGATGCCATCCCCAACTCCACTACTACTGTTAGGTGGCCTGTACACAACTCCCACTAGCGTTTTCTACCCCTTAGAGTTTCGCAGCTCTACCCATATCGATTCTACATCCTCCAAGCTAATGTCCTTTCTTTCTATTGCATTAATCTCCTCTCTCACCAGCAACGCTACCCCACCTCCCTTTCCTTTCTGTCTATCCCTCCTGAATATTGAATATCCCTGGATGTTCAGCTCCCAGCCTTGGTCCCCCTGGAGTCACGTCTCCGTGATCCCAACTATAACATAGTCATTAATAGCTATCTGCACATTCAACTTGTCCACCTTATTACGAATGCTCCTTGCATTGAGACACAAAGCCTTCAGGCTTGTTTTTACAACACTCTTACTCCTTATACAATTATGTTAACAAGTGGCCCCTTTAGATTTTTGCCCTGGAAACCCACCACCTCTTATACTCTGTTTATTATTTGTTTCTTCTTTCCCCCCTACATGTTGGGTCTGAGTGCTTCCCTGCTCTGCCTCTTGCCTCAGACCCTGTCTACTGGCTTTCTCTATTTGAGTCCCTCCCCCCAACCATTCTAGTTTAAAGTCCTAAAGAAGGAACTGCAGATGCTGGAGAATCGAGGGTACACAAAAGGCTGGAGAAACTCAGCGGGTGCAGCAGCATCTAAGGAGCGAAGGAGATAGGCGACGTTTCGGGTCGAGACTCTTCTTCAGACTGGTTAGGGATCAGGGAAACGAGAGATATAGACGGTGATGTGGAGAGATAAAGAACAATGAATGAAAGATATGCAAAAAAGTATCGATGATAAAGGAAGCAGGCCATTGTAAGCTGTTTGTAGTGTGAAAATGAGAAGCTAGTGGCATTCCCTCTCTCTCTATCTCTCCCCCACCCAAGTCGCACTAGCTTCTCATTTTCACACTACAAACAGCTTATGTAGGTGAGAAAGAGGAAAAAGATAAACAGAGAATAAGGGATAGTGGGTTTCTAAAATGTGTATATTTTAATGCTAGGAGCATTGTAAGAAAGGTGGGTGGACTTAGAGCCTGGATTGACACCTGGAAATATGATGTTGTGGCAATCAGTGAAACATGGTTGCGGGAGGGTTGTGATTGGAAACTAAATATTCCAGGATTTCGTTGCTTCAGGTGTGATAGAATTGGAGGGACCAGAGGTGGAGGGGTTGCATTGCTTGTCAGAGAAGATATTACAGCAGTGCTTTGGCAGGATAGATTAGAGGGCTCGTCTAGGGAGGCTATTTGGGTGGAACCGAGAAGTGGGAACGGTGTAGCAACACTTTTAGGGGTGTATTATAGACCACCAAATGGGGAGCGAGAATTGGAAGAGGTAATTTGTAAGGAGATAGCAGATATTAGCAGTAAGCACAAGGTAGTGATTGTGGGAGATTTCAATTTTCCAAAAATAGACTGGGAAACACATTCTGTAAATGAGCTGGATGGTTTGGAGTTTGCTAAATGTGTGCAGGGCAGTTTTTTGCAGCAATACATAGCGGTATCGACCAGAGAAGGGGCAGTGCTGGACCACCTGTTAGGAAATGAGGCAGGTCAGGTGATGGAGGTATGTGTTGGTGAGCACTTCGGGACCAGTGATCACAATACCATTAGTTTCAATATAATTATGGAGAGAGTCAGAACTGGACCTAGGGTTGAGATTTTTGATTGGAGAAAGGCTAACTTTGAGGGAATGCGTAATGATTTAAAAGGAGGGAATTGGGACATTTTGTTTTATGGGAAGGATGCAGAAGAGAAATGGAGGACATTTAAAGGGGAAATTGTAAGAGTACAGAATCTTTAAGTCCCTGTTCGGTTGAAAGGAAATGGTAAAAATCGGAAAGAGCCATGGTTTTCAAGGGAAATTGGACACTTGGTTTGAAAAAAGAGAGATATCTACAATAATTATATGAGGCATGGAGTAAATGAGGTGCTAGATGAGTATAAAGAATGTAAAAAGAATCTTAAGAAAGAAATAAGAAAAAGCTAAAAGAAGATATGAGGTTGCTTTGGCAAGAAGGGTGAAAGTAAATCCAAAGGGATTCTACAGCTATATTAATAGCAAAAGGATAACTATGGGATAAAATTGGACCATTAGAGAGCCAGAATGGACAGCTATCTGCAGAGCCAAAAGAGATGGGGGAGATATTTGAACAATTTATTTTCTTCGGTATTCACCAAGGAGAAGGATATTGAACTCTGTGAGGTAAGGGAAAAAAGTAGAGTAGCTATGGAAACTATGAGATTCAAAGAGGAGGAAGTACTGACACTTTTGAAAAATATAAAAGTGGACAAGTCTCCAGGTGCTGACAGGATATTCCCTAGGACATTGAGGGAAGTTAGTGTAGAAATAGCAGGGGCTATGACAGAAATATTTCAAATGTCATTAGAAACGGGAATAGTGCCGGACAATTGGCGTACTGCGCATGTTGTTCCATTGTTTAAAAAGGGTTCAAAGAATAAACCTAGCAATTATAGACCTGTTAGTTTGACATCAGTGGTGGGCAAATTAATGGAAAGGATACTTAGAGATAATATATATAAGCATCTGGATAAACAGGGTCTGATCAAGAACAGTCAACATGGATTTGTGCCTGGAAGGTCATGTTTGACAAACCTTGAATTTTTTGAAGAGGTTACTAGGGAAATCGATGAGGGTAAAGCAGTGGATGTTGTCTATATGGATTTCAGTAAGGCCTTTGACAAGGTTCCCCAAGGAAGGTTGGTTAAGAAGGTTCAATCTTTGGGTGTTAATGGCGGAGTAGCAAGATGGATTAAACAGTGGCTGAATGGGAGATGCCAGAGAGTAATGGTGGATGGCTGTTTGTCAGGTTGGAAGCCGGTGACCAGTGGGGTGCCTCAGGGATCTGTGTTGGGTCCACTGTTGTTTGTCATGTACATCAATGATCTAGATGATGGGGTGGAAAAGTGGATAAGTAAGTATGCAGATGATACTAAGATAGGGGGTGCTGTGGACAATGAAGTAGATTTTGAAAGTCTACAGAGAGATTTGGGACATTTGGAAGAGTAGGCTGAAAGATGGCAGATGGAGTTTAATGCTGATAAATGTGAGGTGCTACATCTTGGCAGGACAAATAAAAATAGGACATACATGGTAAATGGTAGGGAATTGAGGAAAGCTGTGGAACAGAATGATCTAGAAATAACTGTGCATAGTCCCCTGAAGGTGAATCGCATGTAGATAGGGTGGTAAAGAAAGCTTTTGGTGTGCTGGCCTTTATAAATCAGAGCATTGAATATAGGAGTAGGGAAGTAATGTTAAAATTGTACAAGGCATTGGTGAGACCAATTCTGGAGTATGGTGTACAATTTTGGTCGCCTAATTATAGGAAGGATGTCAACAAAATAGAAAGAGTACAGAGGAGATTTACTAGAATGTTGCCTGGGTTCCAGCAACTAAGTTACAGAGAAAGGTTGACCAAGTTAGGTCTTTATTCTTTGGAGCGCAGAAGGTTAAGGGGGGACTTGATTGAGGTCTTTAAAATGATGAAAGGGATAGACAGAGTTGACGTAGATAAGCTTTTCCCATTGAGGGTAGGGAAGCTTCAAACAAGAGGGCATGACATGAGACTTAAGGGACAGATGTTTAGGGGTAACATGAGGGGGAACTTCTTTACTCAGAGGGTGGTTGTGTGGAATGATCTTCCAGCAGAAGTGGTGGAGGCAGGATCAATTTTAACATTTAAAAGTAAAGTGGATAGGTATATGGACGGGAAGGGAATGAAGGGGTATGGTCTGAGTGCAGGTAGATGGGACTAGGGGAAAATAAATGGTCGGCACGGACTGGAAGGACCGTGAAGGCCTGTTTCCGTGCTGTAATTGTTGTATGGTTATATGGTTACAATGGCCTGTTTCCTTTATCATCGATACTTTTTTGCATATCTTTCATTCATTGTTCTTTATCTCTCCACATCACCGTCTATATCTCTCGTTTCCCTGATCCCTAACCAGTCTGAGGAAGGGTCTCGACCCGAAACGTAGCCTATCTCCTTCGCTCCTTAGATGCTGCTGCACCCGCTGAGTTTCTCCAGCCTTTTGTGTACCCTAGTTTAAAGTCCCCCTGGTAGCCTTTGCAAATTTCCCTGCCAGGATACTGGTTCCCCTCGGGTTCAAGTGCAACCCGTCCTTTTTATACAGGTCACTCCTTCCCCAAAAGAGGTTCCATTGATCCAGAAACTTGAATCCCTGCCCTCTACACCAGTCCTTCAGCCAGGCATTTATCCTCCACCTCGCTCCATTCCTACTCTCACTGTCGTGTGGCACAGGAAGTAATCCTGAGATTGTTATCTTTGCGGTTCTTTCCCTTATCTCTCTTCCTAACTCCCTAAATTCTCCTTTCAGGATCTCTTCTCTTTTCTTACCTATGTCATTGGTACCAATATGTACTACGACCTCAGGCTCCTCTCCCTCACTTTTCAGGATATCTTGGACACGTTCAGACACATCCCGGACCCTGGCACCAGGGAGGCAAACTACCATCCGGGTCACCGGACTGCATCCACAGAATCGCCCATCTGACCCCCTAACTATAGAGTCCCCTATTACTAATGCCCTCCTCTTCTTTTCCTTAAGCTTCTGAGCAACAGGGCCGGTGTCTGTACCGCAGGCCAGGTCGCTGTTGCTACCCCCAGGTAGGCTGTCCCCCCCAACAGCACTCAAACAGGAGTACTTATTTCCAAGGTGTACAGCCACTGGTGTACTCTCTAGCGCCCGCCTCTGCCCCTTGCCTCTCCTAACCGTGACCCACGTGTCTGCCTCCTGTGGTTTTGGAGAGACTACCTCCCTGTAACTCCTCTCTATGACCTCCTCACTCTCCCTGACCAGACAGAGGTCATCAAGCTGCTGCTCCAGGTTCCCAACACACTCCTTTAGGAGCCCCATCTCGATGCACCTGGCGCAGATGTGGACGTCTGGAGGGCTACCCGCCTCCATGACCTCCCACATCTAACGTCCAGAACAGTAAGCTGCCCTGGCACTCATACATCCCTTACCCTAGATACAACAAAATACAATATACAATACAAAATACAAAGTACCGTACACTACAAACTGCTGGACGTCACTCATCTGGACGAGTGGGCCAAACCATGAACCGTGTCGAAAACCCGCCGTGTCCAACTGACGCGTATGACCGGGCGGGCACGTCCTGTGGAGACGTTGCACAGGACCATGACACCTACCACGCCGCAAGGAACTTCGGCTAGATGGTGTGGTAGTCTGCCATACTGGCATCAGCCTCTGCCGTAGTCGACGCCGTGGTCTAGGGCCGAAACGGAGTGAATGGCGGGGCGGGACAAGGCGTTGGCCACGAGTGAGTGACGGATATCTGATGTGAGTTCAGAGATGTAAGCAAGGTGCCGCTACTGTCGGACAGACCACGGATACGTGATCTTACTGAGGGCGAAGGTAAGGGGTTTGTGGTCCGTGAACACGGTGAATGCGCGGACCTCTAGGAAATGCCTGAAATGCCTGACGGCCAGGTAAAGCGCCAGGAGCTCTGTTCAAAAGCGCTGCATTTGCACTCTGGAGCCCGCAGTTGCCAGCTGAAAAAGGTAGCGTATGTCAACGAACTGCTCCAGAACTGCACCAACAGCAGCATCCGAGGCGTTGAAGGTGAGCGCTGTAGGAGCGGAAACGCGCGGGTGCACCAGCATGGTGGCATCAGCCAATGCTGCCTTGGCACCTTCAAATGCCGTGTCCGTCCACACGTGGTCCCGCGCTTTGCCCGCCAGGCACCGGAACAGAGGGCGCATGACGGCAGCAGCTGCCAGCACAAAATGGTGATAAAAATTAATCATGCCGACGAACTCCTGTAGCCCCTTGATGGTGAGCGGTCGGGGGAACTGCCGGATGGCCTCCACTTACACAGGGAGCGGGGTAGCGCCCTGCGGGGTAACCCGGTGCCCCAGAGCGAAATAGAACTCAGGCCAAACTGACACTTCGCGGGGTTAATTACCAGGCCGTGGTCGCGGAGGCTCTGAAATAAAAGATGAAGGTGGGTGACGTGCTCCGCCTGGGAAGTGCTGGCGACTAGAATAATAATCCAGGTAAATGAAAACGAAACGCAGGTCCCGTCCGACCTGGTCCATGAGCCGTTGGAACACCTGCGAGGCTTTCTTCAGGCCGAAAGGCATTCAAAGCCATTCGAACAGGCAGAGCGGGGTGATGGTGGAGGTTTTGGGAACGTCATTGGGGTGGACGGGGATCTGGTTATAACCCCGGACTAGTTCCCCTTTCGAGAAAAACGCGGCGCCCTCGAGGTGGTTACCGCATTGAGGCGCCTGTAATCACCGCACGGTCTCCACCCCCCAGATGCTTTTGGATCCATATGTAGTGGGGAGGCCCAGGGACTGTCAGACAGAGGACAATGCCCATGTCCTCCATCCCGGGTGATGCACAGCTTGTCCGGAGGGAGGCGGCGAGGAGGGGTCCCCGGTGGGGATGTGGTGCCGGCGAGCCGTCCGCTGAAACGGGGCATAAAGAGCTCAGGAAAATCAGAGCATACGGGCCTTCAACCCTGGCAATGGCGTCAAACCGTTGGACAGGCGGGGGCGGGGACGGGCTGCGCGGTGCAGCGGGGCCAATGTCCGACCACGGGATCATGCGACCGCCCCATAAATCGACGGCGAGGGAGAAAGCGCGTAGAAGAGCGGCTGGGTAACGTTGGTGATGATAAATTTCCATTTGTACGGGCGGGAGTCGAAAATGAGGGTAAGGGTCCACGTACGTTGGTATGTCGCTCCCGTTAACGGCCGGGAGGACAGGGCTCTTCTTACCAGCTCGAGTGACACGGCCGGTCAGGGGCAGTATGCTGCCGATCGTGCCGGAGTCCACCAGGAAAAGGCGGCCGGAATGGCGGTCGCGGATGTAGAGGCGGGAGCTTTGGCCGATCGCGATCACCTCTATAGACGATGGGCTGAGGCATTTCCCTGAAACGTGCAGTGTCGAGCCTCCGCGCCAAAGCCGAGGTGGTAGTAGCGCCAACGGTGCCTACCGCGAGTCTCGGGACGCTGCTATGGCTCTTCGTGGAAGCTCAACGCGTGCCGTCCTCGTGGAGCCGCCGAGGTGAAGGGTGCGCTGGTGCGGGCAGGCGGTCAATGGCGCAGACATCCTGATGTCTGGTCATCAGCCGCTCCGCGAGCTGCTGGGGATCGTTGAAATCTGCGCCGGTGAAATCATCGGGCATCTGTTCCAGAAACGCCTGCTCAAACAACAGGCACGGGCGGTGGCCGTCCATGAGCGCGAGCATCCGTGCCATCAGGGCGGACGGATGTCGATCTCCCAAACCGTCCATGTGAAGGATGAGTCTGAAAGTGTGCAGCAAGAGAGCCTTGAGGCTGTCATACTTGGCAGTTGTGTGTGAATCCTGAAGGAAAGGCAGTAGACGGGAGGCGGGACTCCTGCGCCAGGACTCCCACCACGTGGAAGTATCTCGTCTCATCTGCAACAATGTGGTGCAGATGAAACTTGAATTGAATTGAATTACCTTTATTGTCATTCAGACCTTTTGGTCTGAACGAAATTTCATGCCTGCAGTCATACATATATAAAAAATAACAAAACCACACAATAAACACAAATTTAACATCCACCACAGTGAGTTCACCAAACACCTCCTCACTGTGGTGGAAGGCAAAAATCTTAGAGTCTCTGTCTTCTTCCCTCCTTATTCTCCCAAGCCTCCGAAACCAGGCCGCCGCCACCGCCATCGCTGGAACACCGGAACACCGCCACAGGGCCCACCGCCGGAACGCTGGAGCACCGCAGCCCAACATGGGCGAACCACACCTGAGGTTGATCGGGCCAAAACACAGGCAGGTTCAGGCTGACAGCGTTCTGATGGCCGCTGGAAGTGCCAGCAGGAAGATAATTATCTTGCATCTCGTCGTCCAATCTCCGGATGGACGCGTCGGGGTCACCAATTTGGCGGATGGAAACGAGAGTCGATTGTTTAAATGACGTTTTATTTGTAAAACGGTTAAACTGACACACAACCAACAAAACAGATCCAGCCACAACAGTGGTCTAGAGCGACTGGAGGGGCCTCGCCTCCCCAGTGCCACATGCCCGAGGTACACGACCGCAGGGTTCGACTACCTGCGAGCACCAGCAGGTGCCGCTACAAGCCTCAGTTTTACAGCATCCTATGGAGAGAGCATAGTTATTGCAACTGCATCAAAGTTTAATTGTTCAGTTTACCCAGTCTTTGTTTCTCGCTTGTTAAACTTGAACTGTAATTGGATTGTAAGGTCATTTGAAAGATTTATACAACAAGGTGTAGCAGGCTGGGGCCGTTACCATGGAGCAGGTTGATTGGCTGATCGTTGATGAAGCAGGGACGAGTGGATCTATGTCCAGGCATGTTGTGCTACACTCTCTCTGCAGGTATCTGTTGTGTTCAAAACAAACTGCACAGTCTAAAGGTTCACAACATATCCTGAAACATTCTTCACCTGATCCCTGCTTCAGTGCTGGAGCTGGCTTCCCACGCAGCGTGGAGGAAGAGAACTCCTTGTTATAAAAGATCATTCCCTGTGTGATCACAGCAGGAAATATGGTGGCGTTTCTGCAGGGCGTTCTCATGTGGTACATGTTGGTTCAGAAACCTCCCCACTTTCCTTTGAAGTCCAATAGCATGCAGAGCTTTGAGTTTTATAATTAACTACCTGAGTAGGAGGATCACGTGAAACCTTGCTGAAAATGCATCAATGTTTCTTCATGAGCCTCTCGAAGATCAAATCTGTGTTAGGGAGTGACTGATGTTCCGACTGGGGACCCAGTGGTGGAGGTTGTGATTCAGGTTCTAGAGAGTGTGGAGCAGGTTCACACCCAGAGAGCAAGTGGTCCCGTGGCCATCGAGGGTGGGCATCGGGTGGTGCAGTATTTGAAAGGAAAGGGAGTTGAGACTATCGCAGTATTTATGTGGGTTTGCAATCTTGGTTGTGTTTCTCCGGATGCAAGAAGTTGCAAACTCAAAGCCGTAGTGACCACGAAGATAAACAGAAAATGCTGGAGTAACTCAGCGGGATATGCAGCATCTTTAGTGAAAAGCAATGCAGACGTTTCAGTTCGAGACCACCCCAGGCTCTCTCCCAGTGCAGCCAAGCCCCACTCCTGGGTCAACGTGCTCCAAGACTGGCCTCCACTCACTGACAACGATCTTTGTGCCCAACCTTTCCTCAGTCTGCCTCAACCTCCAGTCTTGCTGTGAGAGGACCACTGCCAACCTCTATCTTTGGCCTCCGAGTCAGTTCAGAAGGGCAGCAAACTGTTGGTGAGGACCTCTGTATTCCTGCTGTTTTCAGATACAATCCCAACAGTTTGGATCTCACTCCAACATCTGAGCAAAGCTGCAAATGACATTTCTCCTTCCTTGTCCATTGCTAAAGGCACATTAACTGGCTGTTCAAGTTCTTGTTTAGGGAAACAGCTGGAACCCTTTGATATGACAGAATGTTGCATAAACCTGCTCTAGTGACAGCAGCTCATTGGCAGTTCCTGTAACATTTCCCATTGATATCACTGGACATGCAGGCTGGGGATGGCAGCTGTTACTTCACTACGATTTCACTGATAGTTGTTTCGTATATTTGCCAGTGAACTGTGTTTGAAATGGTATATTTGGAAATAAGTAACGTTTAGACTACCTTCCGGCACTGACAAGGAAAATTAGTTTCACAGACGTTCCTGGCAAAGACCACCCCCAATAAAAATGCTGCGACTTCCAAATCTCCATTACCATTGTTGATCTCACTAACAATCTCCCGCGAGTGAGGAAACAGGCCCTTCAGCCCATCATGTTCATACTAGTCTCTGGGTATCTATCACTATGAATGCCATTGGCAGTATACAGACCCCAGCTGCACCCCACCCAAGTTTCCCTCGACCCACATCCCTTTACACCTCCAGCCCGTGTCAGCATTGGTCTCATCGCCCCGATTTCTTGCTTCAACAGAGGGCCAACCAACATTCACAAGGCATTGTCCGATCTGCATGATTGCAGAAAGCTTTCACAGTATTCAGTAACATCACACTTAACATAGAACAGTACAGCACAAGAACAGGCCCTTCTACCCATCACGCTTATGCTGAACATGATACCAAAGTACCTGTATGTGGTCTATCCCCACCTGTTCATGTGTATAAGTGCCTCTTCAAAGTTGTTGTCATATCTGTTTGTACTATACCCTCTGGAAGCACATTCCAGCACTACCATTCTGTGTAAGAAAGTGTCTTGAAAACTTTGCTACTCTCACCTTAAATCTATGGTTGTAGTATTTGACATCTCCACCCTGGGAAACTTATTCTGATTGCTCACCCAATCTATGATTTACTATACTTCTATCAAGTCTCCCCTGAGCCACTGACAGCCGGTGCAAGTTTGTACTGCTCTCCTTATACTAATATTCTCTAACCTAGGCAGCTACCTATTAAACTCCATCAAACATTCCTCAGCCCACCTGCCCAATTGATCAAGATCCTGCTGCAATTTAGAACCCATCTTCACTATCTACAATGCCACCCACTTTTGTGTCATCTGCAAACTTACTAATCATGCCATGTATGTTCTCATCCGAATCATTGATATATTTGACAAGCAATGATGGGCCCAACACCGAACCCTCAGGCACGCCACTAATCACAGCCCTCCAGTCCATCATCCTCTGCCTCTATCCATGAAACCAACTTTCTATCCAGTCGGCTTTAGGTAACTTTGGCTTTCTGTGAGGCAGTATTTTCTGAATCCCAGACGGGCTGCGAGATCTCCCAGTTTCCTGTGCTAACTCAGTCTTGTTCCCAGCCTTCCCTGAGGCCAGTCCCTAGGTAGCGCCTGGTATTGCTCTCTGTTACAACAAGATTGAACTTGATTAAGTTTGGGTTGGACTGTAACTCTAAGACTAAATAATATGCAGGTAAATCAGTGCAGAAGACATTTATTCACTGATCTATGTTGGGTTTGTTACGTGCCCCCATATTACTGGCTGCTGATTCCACCTGATACCATTAAATAATTCCAACAAAATGAATGCAAACTTAGGAAAGACACTTACATACAGAAGCCACACTACGCTTAACTTTGGAAAATCCATGTCAGATAAACGTCCGAGTCATGTCAAAATTGCCTCTGCACCTGACGTGGTCCCTCAGGTTATTCTACTCTCACTACATTCAGTGTTTTCTCATGGGACATTTGGTATTGGCTTATTGGTTTTGCTTGGTATTGTCACAAGTACCGAGATACAGTAAAAAACATTGTGTGTTAGCCAACAAGTAGAGGAGTAGACCACAGGAGTAGACAGGTAGGTCGGGCAAAAGAGAAAGTGAACTGAGTGCCGGGTATAGTGTGGGAAGGAACTGCAGATGCTGGTTTAAACCGAAGAAAGGCACAAAAAGCTGGACTAACTCAGCGGGACAGGCAGCATCTCTGGATAGAGCAGATGAGGTTTAAGGAGGTGCAAGTGAACCTCTGCCTACACTGAAAGGACCGTTGAGGTCCCTGGACATAGTCGATGGAGGAGGTTTAGGGACAGGTGTTACATCTCCTGCAGGGAAAGGTACCAGGGAAGGGGGTGGTTTGGTGGGAAGAGATGAGTTAACCAGGGAGTTACGGAGGAAACAGTCTCTGCGGAAAGTGGAAAGGGGTACAGATAGGAAAATGTGGCTAGTGGTGGGATCCCTTTGGAGGTGGCGGAAATGTTGGAGGTTTATGTGTTGTATACGACGGCTGATGAGGTGGAAGGTGAGGACTAGGGGGACTCTGTTGCATCTAAGGGGAAGGGGAGCAAGGGCAGAGCTGCGGGGTACTGAGGAGACATGAGTGGGGCCTCGTCCATGATGGGAGAAGGGAACCTTTCCTGCCGGGGACCGGGAACCGGACCAGAGCTGCAACAGCGGCAGCGCTGGAGTCACCACGGGGCGGGCGATACCTACCTGGGTTGCCATGGGAGCTCCGGAGCTTTGGGCCGTTGCTCCAACATCGCGGAGCTCTGGTTGGGAGAGCTCCCAACGTGGGCGGCGCTGAACTCCATGGAGTCCTGGGGCCCTTTGCCGAGGGCCTCCAGCGTTGTGGCTCCACCCGGCGCGGCCTGCGGACTTTGGGAGCCGCGGACTCCGGTAGGAGGTGGCCGACTCGAGGTCCAGGCCGCTGAGACCGTCCCCGAGCCCTGACGTCGGACTTGCATCACCCCGCCGAGCGGGCCTGAACATCGGGCCACCCGTAGCGGCGACTGCGGAGGGCTCGGGGAGACCCCGACCTCGGGTGAACAGTGGGGAACATCAGGGGAAGAGACTGACTTTGGTGCCTTCCCTCACAGCGAGAAACTTTGATCCTGCTGTGAGGGGATGTTTCATGTTTGAATTTCTACTCCATGTTGTGTTCTTTATTTTTTACTGTATGGCTGTCTGGTGGTTTCAAGCCACGGTTGCCCAGCCAGATGCAACTAAATTTAAAGTGGCACTTTCTTCCCAATAACCCTCTCTGGCCAAACCCCTCCCTTCACCACCTCCAGTTTAAATTCCAGTTGGAATATTTTGGAGGACCAAGTAACCAAGAACCCCCGTTCTCTAAAGAATGAGGAGATCTCGGGCGTCCTGGTATGGAATACCTCATCTTGGGCACAGATCGACTGTAGATGGAGCAATTGGGAGTAGGGTATAGAGTCTTTGCAGGAAGCAGGGTTGGAAGTGGGTGCAGTGTTACAGCTGCAGAGAAAGTGTAGAGAAAAAAAATGCAAGGGCTGCAACAAAGTAGAATGGAAGATCAGGAATTCATCCCTAACATATGAAAGGTCTGTTCAGTAGTCTAATAGTGGACTAGTGGAAGAAGCTGTTCCTGAATCTGGTGGTGTGAAAAGTCCTTGATTATGTTGTCTGACCTCCTGAGGCAGAGTGAAGTGTAGATGGAGTTGATGGTGACAGGCAGGTCTGTGTGATGGGGATCCTTTGTCTTGTAAGCAGCCCTTAACATCAAGAATGCTTGAATTTAATCATTTCCAGTCTTGCAAGATAAGGGATGTTTAATTCATTCATCACCTTTCTCAAGTTTTCCAGATAATTACTTTATATATCTTGCAGTGTAAAAAAAAATCTAATGTTGCTTAATGAGGAAAAAAAAACACAAAATGCTGAAGGAAATCAGAGAGTCAGGCAGCATCAGTGGAGGGAAATAGGCAGATGATATTTAGGTCAGGGCTCATAAGAATATGAAGGGTTCCGGCCTGAAGAAGGGTCTAAATGCCAAACACCATCTGTCCATTCTCTGCGTAGATTCTGACTAATCCTTTGAGTTCTTTGAGCTCTTTGTTCTTTGTACAATGTTCCAGCATCTGGAACTCCCTGTGTCTTTATGATTGGTCAATGTTGTCTGCCTTGAAGCCGCATGTGAAGGTGTTGAAATCCAAGCCATAAATTCCTAGAAACTTTATGACACAGACTTGAACCACCACATCAGGACCAAGAGAGGAAGACCTCTGTCCAGCGTTGGTCTGCAGCCCTGAAGACCACACCTTTTAATGTCCACCTCCAAGTAAAGCTTAAACGCGATGATCATTTCCACAGACTATCCCTTCCAATCCTCCTGAGGGTGTCCTGTGCTCCAGGGCATGATTGCAGCCAGTTTACTCCTGCTGATAGATCCAAGGTATTGTAAAAAAGAGCAATGTGTTCTCCCTGGTGTCTCTGCAAACATGTATCCTTCATCTATCATCAGAAATCTGTTAATTGGCCATTTGTCACATTATGCGGCACACTGATCATATTACAATAGTCAAAGGTATTTGTGTGTCGAGCTCTCTGGCACTGTGAAGGAATCTCCAGAGATCCACTATTTTCTTCCTGTAATATCATTTTGTAGCTGCTGAAGAAATGTAAGCTGCAGGGAATGATCGGGTCGGATGCCTTGATGTGCTATAAACAATGAGCTGGTTACTGTCACCATTGTGCTTCTATTCAACAACTCTCTGGGTCAGTGAATTCATTGTTCTGTTCCTGGTGAACTCGGATGAGAGAAGAGCTTGATGTCTCGTTATGGGATTTTTGATAATCCCACTACAGCAGGTCTGTGATGTAATTGTGATAAAGAACACTCCTGCAGGTTAATATGGTTAGCGTGACTGCACAAATGCTGCGGCAGCTCCAGGTAAAATCACCCAGGGGATGAACCATAAAATGTAACAGATGCTGGTTAAGACCCAAAAAAACACCGAGTGCTGGAGTAACTCAATGGGTCAGGCAGAATCTCTCGAGAACATGGATCGGTGACGTTTTGGGTTGAGACCTTCAGGCTAATTGTTGGGGGGGGGGGAGAAGGGGAGAGGCAGGACAGAGCGTGGCAGGTAATAAATAGGTAGCACAGGTGCGGGGCTGATAGGCAGATGGTTGGAGCAAAGGCCAGAGATACGAAAGAAAGGAAGGTGTATGACAGATTGGAGAGTTGTAGTTTGTGATCCTGTCAAGATCAAAGGTGCAAAGGGGAGATGTGGGTGGGGTGGGGGGGGGGGCAGTTTATTTAACAGAGGCTGCCAGGGGTGGTGGGGGCAGCAGATAGGATAGTGGTTGAAGAGGTTTTTAGATAGACACATGGATATGCACGGAAGGGAGGGATGTGGATCACATGTAGGCAGAGGAGATTTGTTTAAGTTGGCATCATGTTCAGCGTGGACATTGTGGACAGAAGGGCTGCTTTATATTGTTCCATGTTCTATATTCTGAAATGTTCTGATATTCTGATAAGCTCTGGTCAACATTCGCTCAAGAAAAAATACAACAAATCATTGATTGCCTTTGATGGATTTTTCCAGCGATGGAACCTCCGTTTCCTCTTCTGAATTTATTTTCAGCATAGGTCAATTTTAAAGGAAATATATTTTAGTTTTGCCCTTTATGTTGATGCAGAGCTGATGTGAAGATAAATCAGTATTTAACTAGGTATCGAGATCGACATGTTACTGACCTCTAGAAACCTCAGAGTGCAAATGTGATAAGTCCACTTTGTGTCTGAAGCTGAACACCCTCTGTGGACTGAGGAGTGGCCAGGATGCTGTAGGCATGGTCCTGCCCAGGCGGGATGTTGCACGTACGGTGATTGTGCAGACCGCTGCAAATAGAAAAGGCAGTTCAGGATACGGTTGTGGAAGAGAGCAATAAAACTCAGAAAATGTTTCTCAGCGGTTTCTCTTGACTGGATGAGTTCTTCCATAATATCTGTTGGCATTCAGAGGCCAGAACATCAACCCAGAGACAAGAAACGCTCCCCCACATCTGTGGAGATCACAGTCACTGAAATAACCCCAGCTGATGCAGGTCTCTGCTACAAGCACCACATACATTGTGCAGCCAACTGACAGCACAGCTTTAGGGAGTATCCATGCGGGGACACTTTCATTTTAAATCGCAATATTTAACAAATGGTTTCGAAAATAAACGTTCATCTCCCAATAATTTGATAATCAGCTAGAACTGGTTAATTGAAGACAGGTGAGACAGAGGAATCATAGGATCATAGAATCATAGAAAATAGGTGCAGGAGTAGGCCATTCAGCCCTTCGAGCCTGCACCGCCATTCAATATGATCATGGCTGATCATCCAACTCAGTATCCTGTACCTGCCTTCTCTCCATACCCCCTGATCCCTTTAGCCACAAGGGCCACATCTAGCTCCCTCTTAAATATAGCCAATGAACTGGCCTCAACTACCTTCTGTGGCAGAGAATTCCACAGACTCACCACTCTCTGTGTGAAAAAAGATCTTCTCATCTCGGTCCTAAAAGACTTCCCCCTTATCCTTAAACTGTGACCCCTTGTTCTGGAGTTCCCCAACATCTTCCTGCATCTAGCCTGTCCAACCCCTTAAGAATTTTGTAAGCCTCTATAAGATCCCCCCTCAATCTCTTAAATTCCAGCGATCACAAGCCAAATCTATCCAGTCTTTCTTCATATGGAAGTCCTGCCATCCTAGGAATCAGTCTGGTGAACCTTCTCTGTACTCCCTCTATGACAAGAATGTCTTTCATCAGATTAGGAGACCAAAACTGTACACAATACTCCAGGTGTGGCCTCACCAAGACCCTGTACAACTGCAGTAGATCCGCCCTGCTCTTGTACTCAAATCCTTTTGCTATGAATGCCAACATACCATTCGCTTTCTTCACAGCCTGCTGTACCTGCATGCCTACTTTCAATGACTGGTCTACCATGACACCCAGGTCTCGTTGCATCTCCCCTTTTCCTAATCGGCCACCATTCAGATAATAATCTACCCTCCTGTTTTTGCCGCCAAAGTGGATAACCTCACATTTATCCACATTATACTGCATCTGCCATGCGTTTGCCCTCTCACCCAACCTATCCAAGTCATCTTGCAGCCTCCTAGCATCCTCCTCACAGCTAACACTGCCCCCCAGCTTCATGTCATCCGCAAACTTGGAGATGTTGCATTTAATTCCCTCATCCAGATCATTAATATATATTGTAAATAGCTGGGGTCCCAGCACTGAGCCTTGCGGTACCCCACTAGTCACTGCCTGCCATTCTGAAAATGACCTGTTTACTCCTACTCTTTGCTTTCTGTCTGCCAGCCAGTTCTCTATCCACATCAATACTGAACCCCCAATGCCGTATGCTTTAAGTTTGTGTGCTAATCTCTTATGTGGGACCTTGTCGAAAGCCTTCTGAAAGTCCAGATATAACACATCCACAGGTTCTCCCTTATCCACTCTACTAGTTACATCCTCAAAAAATTCTACAAGTACTTCCTTAAGTACTCTGGGATGCAGTCTATCTGGCCCTGGGGATTTATCGGCCTTTAATCCATTCAATTTCCCTAACACCACTTCCCGGCTAACCTGGATTTCACTCAGTTCCTCCATCTCATTTGACCCCCGGTCCCCTGCTATTTCCGGCAGATTATTTATGTCTTCCTTTGTGAAGACAGAACCAAAGTAGTTATTCAATTGGTCTGCCATGTCCTTGTTCCCCATGATCACTTCACCAGTTTCTGACTGCAAGGGACCAACATTTGTTTTAACTAACCTTTTTCTCTTTACATATCTATAAAAACTTTTGCAGTCCGTTTTTATGTTCCCTGCCAGTTTAGAAACTGAGACCAGGAAATGCTGACTACACTGAACCGATCCCATGAGTGAGTGAGAGGGAGAGAGAGTGTGAGAGACAGGAGGGCAAGACAAAGAGGGAGCGAAAGAGAGAGATATAGTTTAGTTTATTTTAGTTTAGAGGTACAGTGCGGAAACAGGCCCTTCGGCCCACCGAGTCCGCACCGACCAGCGATCCCCACACATTAACCCTATCCTACACACACTCGGGACAATTTACACATACACCATGCCAATTAATCTACAAACCTGTACGTCTTTGGAATTTAGTTTAGTTTATTGTCACTTGCACCAAGGTACAGCATGGAAACAGGCCCTTCAGCCCAACTCATCCATGCTGACCAACATGCTCTATCTAAGCTAGTCCCATTTTCCCACATTTGGCCCATAAACCTTTCCTATCCATGTACCTGTCCCATGTCTTTTAAATGTTGTTCAGTATCTACCTCAACTACCTTCTCCAGCAACCCACCACCACCACATGTCCTCTGGTTCTTGATTCCCCAAAGCTGCATAAAATATTCCGTGCATTCACCCAATCTATTCCCTTCATGATATTATACACCTCTCTAAGATCACCCCTTATCCCCCTGCGTTCCAAGGAATAGAGTCTAAGAGAGTGACGGAGAGTGTCTTTGTAAATTCTACGCTGGGAAAAATGTTCTGAGAGTCGACCATATCTTTACCTCTCAGAATGTTATCTACTTCCATCGGGATGGAAACAAGTGCTTGCATCAGCCATAATCTTATCAAGTGGTGGACAGACTAGGGGGGCCGAGTGGCCTGCTACTGATTCATATGTTTGCTGCGACGTGTTTAAACAAGACATGCTAAACAAAGAGTGAATGATCCTGTTTGCAAGTTTAATGAAAGGGTTGGGCTGATATTTATTGGTGTGTCTCAGGTACTCTGACTGCTGGAGGCTGTTCCAGTGCCTGACACTGGCCCTCTTGCTCACAGCAGGGCTCTCAGCTCCTTGTTTCTGTAATAAATGATTAAACCAGTCACACATTGCAGCCTGGGTTCTTCACGTGAGCATTCCAAACATCAGTTCAATGGTTGACAAAGCTGGCGTTGCAGTTTGATGTGCAGCACAGAGCGCTGGGTCCCTGCTGCAGAGGGACTGATGGCCTTCACACGGTGAATCACGTTGCCCCCTGCCTCCGTTAAAGGGATGCCTCAACTCCTTCCTCTGGTCCAGAATCATCATTCCTGTAGGGTCCCACTCCCTGGGATGAGGCAAAGAAGCCCAGGCCATTCAGCCCTCATGCCCAGTCTGTCCTTCAGTACATCGCGCTTCATCTTTCAGCTCAGCCCCCAGTTCCCATGTCCACCCAGTGTCCCTCATCCCCTGATCAATGACCCCTGCCAGTGACTGCACCTGGGAGGTAATGTGCACTGCATACCCACAGCCACTGTCCACAATGTCCACTGCATATCCACTGAATACCCACTGCCAGTGTCCATTACAATGTGCACTGCATATCCACTGCATACCCACAGCCAGTGTCCACTACAATGTGCACTGCATATCCACTGCATACCCACAGCCAGTGTCCACTACAATGTGCACTGCATATCCACTGCATATCCACAGCCAGTGTCCACTACAATGTGCACTGCATATCCACTGCATACCCACAGCCAGTGTCCACTACAATGTCCACTGCATATCCACAGCCAGTATCCACTACAATGTGCACTGCATACCCACAGCCAGTGTCTACTGCAATGTACACTGCATATCCACTGGCAGTGTCGTTGTAGAGTGCAGGCAGTGGCAGAGACATGGGAGCCTCTGAGCGGAATGGCAGGGGTGATTGAGGCGGGAGAGTCTGCAGCAGGATAAAGGTTCACCACTGAGACTAACATCTCCATGGTAAAGCTCAGAGAGCTGTGAGAGAGAAAGGGTGGGGGTTGAGCAGAGGGAGGTTTAGAGCAGTCCTGAGCTAATTGAATGTTGGACATAGATACATAGACACTAGGTGTAGGAGTCGGCCATTCTGCCCTTCAAGCCAGCACTGCCATTCACTGTGATCATGGCAGATCATCCATAATCAGTACTCCGTTCCTGCCTTCTCCCCATGCCCCTTGATTTTGCTAGCCCTAAGAGCTTTATCTAACTCTCTTTTGAATACATCCAGTGAATCACCCTCCACTGCCTTCTGTGGCAGAGAATTCCACAAATTCGCAACTCTCTGTGTGAAAAAGTTTTCCTCATCTCAGTTCTAAATGGCTTACCCCTTATTCTTAAACTGTGGCCCCTGGCTCTGGACTCCCTCGACATCGGGAACATGTTTCCTGCATCTAGCGTGTCCAATCCCTTCATAGTTTTATATGTTTCTATAAGATCCCCTCTCATCCTTCTAAATTCCAGTGTATACAAGCCCAGCTGCTCCATTCTTTTATCATATGACAGTCCCGCCATCCTGGGAATTAATCTTGTGAACCTACGCTCCACTCCCTCAATAGCAAGAATGTCCTTCCTCAAATTAGGAGACCAAAACTGCACACAATACTCCAGGTGTGGCTAAGACCAGCTCCCCACCTATATTCTGACAGCTGCTCACTGGGACTTTTGCTCTGCATGGCATCTGACTGAGATCTGGGTTCTGAGTCACACGGTCATTTGCACAATAACTCACCTGACGTGGTTTAAGATTGATGTGTATTTAGCTGTTTAAATGAACTGCTCCTGAATAAGCCCACGTTCCACCGCAAAACCCCTCGATGGAGCAGAGACTGGGGTTCAGTCAGCTGTTGCGGGGAGCAGAGCAAATGGCCCTTTGATGTTTTGACTCGTCTCAGGAAAGTTTATTTGGTAACTATGGCAACTATCTCTATAGTTTGGCTAATACTTTTCCATTCTGTCATAGTCACACAACGAGGACACAGACAATTCGGCCCAGATCGTTCATTCGGACCACCATGCCCCATCTACACCAGTCCCATTTGCTCGTGTTTGTCTCATATCCCTCTAAACCTTTCCAACCTGCCTAAGTATCTTTTAAATGTTGTGATAATATCTACCACAAGTACCTCCTCTGGCAGCTTGTTGCATCCACTCACCACCCTCAGGTTCCTATTCAATCTTTCCCCTCTCACCTTAAAGCTAAGTCCTGGTTGTTGATTCTGGGTGAAAGGCACTGTGCATTCACCTTATCCATTCCACTCATGATTTTATACACTATAAGATCACCTCCTGCACTCCAAAGAATAAAGAAGATATACTCAAAAAGCAGGACTGACTCAGCGGGACAGGCAGCATCTCTGGAGAGAAGGAATTGGTGACGGTTCAGGTCGAGAACCTTCTTCAGTCCAAGGAATAAAGTCCTAGCTTCCCCAATTTTTCCTATAATTCAGGCCCTCAGTCATGGCAACATCCTCATAAATCTTCTTTGCACTTTTTCCAACCTAACAGCATCCGCCCAATAGCAGGGTGACTAAAACTGAACACAATACTCCAAGTATGGCCTCACCAACGTCTTGTAGACCAGTAACATAATAACTTTCCAACTTCTATACTCGGTCCCCTGACTGATGAAGGCTAATGTACCAAAAGCCTTTGTGACCACCCTATCTACCTGTGACGCCATTTTCAGGGAACTATGTACCTGAACACCTAGATCCCTCTGCTCCACAACACTCTCCACAGCCCTACCATTCATTGTGAAGGTTTGACTCCCCAAAATGCAGCATCTCACACATATCTGGACTATACTCCATTAGCCAATCCTCCGCCCACTTGTCCAGCTGATCAAGATCCTGCTGCAATTTTTGTAATTTTATTGCCAGTTCCTACCACCCACTCAAGCCTACATTACAAGATTCAAGGCAAATGTTCCCAGACCCCAATACTCAGTGGGGATCGAGTATTGGGATGATACTTACTGGGGACGGTCCTCGATGCAGCCCTGTGGTGATTCCAGTCTGAGTCTGAGCATCAGGGATGGTACTGCCGATGAATTTGGAACTTGGGTCCAGCAATGACTTTGCAAGGATCATGAGTGGGAGTCAGGCAGCAGGGATAGAGGCCATTTGGCCCACTGCATTGATGCCATCCACAGGGCATCCATCATATTAATCCCATTTTCCGGAACCTCATCTGTCACTTTCCATGTCTAAGTGATTTAAATGTTGATGTAGACAAGCTGCCTCCACCACACCCTCTGCCAGTGTGTTCCCACCACTCTCCATGTGACCATTCAGATCCCTTCTACCTCCCTACCCTCATTCTCTAAATCTGTGACCACTGGTCTGGGGAATAGTTTCCTGCAGTCTACCCTGTCCACACCCCTGGTGATTTTATATCCTTCAATCCCCTTAATCCTCTATCACTCCAAGAACCCCTCTGCTGCTGGGAGATCAGACCCAGCCTGTCCAGAGAACCGAAGCCAACATCGGGGTTGCTACTGCGGATAGGGGTGGTTTTAGGACGGAGGGTTGGATCCTTATGGTCAGAGGTTATGGTCGGGTGATAGGGGTTAGGGTGAGGCTTTTGGGTGGGTGCTGATGAAGGGATTGGGTCTGCGCTGTGTCAGGGTGGGACATTAGATGCAGGGTCCCACGTGGTTAATGATCAGCAGGACAATTACTCTGGCCGCCCGAGTGTCGCAGGTTGCAGCCACATTCATTTGGTTCACACCTTACCCTTCCATATCTCTAGTTTCCCTCTCCCCTGACTCTCAGTCTGAAGAAGGGTCTCGACCCAAAACGACAATTCCTTCTCTCCAGAGATGCTGCCTGTCCTGCTGAGATACTCCAGCATTTTGTGTCAGTCCTCATTTGGTTCATCATTTGGGAGGGGGTTAGACACGGGTGGGTCGGGGGTATACTGGATATCTGGACACAAGGTGCACGGAATTAACCTGTCTTTCACAAGAAGTGGGGGGGAGGGGTTGGAGTTCGCACTTAGTTCACTACAAAGGGAATAATGTGTGGAGTTGAAGGGATAGTCATTGTTTCTGCTCCTTGCTCACGGTGTTTCAATGTGAGCACAGCAATGCATCGACAGGGCAAAGGTTAGGGGGAAGTGCAGATTGTCAGAGGGACCTTGGACGCACACAACAGATATCAGACTTATCTGGCCACTGAGTGTTTCAGTATTTCGCTGCTAAAGGCTGTTTGGCACCGGCTGGGAACATCTATATAACCTCGCAGTGGACCGTGTCAGGTTTCAGGGGCGTGTTTTCCAGAGCCTCCGGCAAGAGGAGTGCCAGTCAGTGGCTGCTTCACTAAAGCAGCGAAACAGGCTGGACCTCTCCAGCTCATGTAGAAGACCAGGAAATAATCCAACCAATGCTATGGAGTGTGGCCGAGTCTGGTAAAAGGCGGCAGAAGAGCTGATTGTTTGCAGGGTGGAGTTAGAGCTAACAATGTGCCATTAAAGTGAGTCAGCAAACGGCGCGGACATTCCTGCCGTTTCTCCAGTGAGGATGAGCTGTTGATAGAGGAGGAGTGGAATTTGCCAGGTATTTTCCATTGCCCACGTTGTGTGGTGAGTTGTGCTGGACTGTGTGAACTTAATGCGACATCGACTATGAGCTGCCGGCAAGTTCGGTGACTGTTGCAACATCAAAGTTGTGTCGGGACTGAAGCTGATCGTTCACCAACCCGCCCGATGTGGAAAGTGTTTCAGATTGCGCCTGGACCTGTTCTACATGTACGGCTGTGTGTGCGACTGAACAAAGTCCAGCAGCGAGCTCCAGGTGAAGGCTCAGCTGGCCGGGCAGCGCCATGGACGACCTCTCCGGGGTGGAGGCCGTGTTGAAACAGAAGAAAAAGTCCAAGTCCACTTCGTTACTGAGGGCGCTGAGCTGGCTGCGTCTGTCCGGCCGCAAGACCAAGAGGTCAAAGAGTGAAGGGAACAACTCCGCGTCCAGGCAGCGAAAAGGGTCACAGAGTTCAGGTGAGGCAACTTGAAAGTTCTGACGTTGGCTGTTGGCATCGGATGAGTGATCAGAGAGTTGGTACCGGCAGCTTCTCAGTGTCAGGGTCACACACAGGAATTCCAAGGTCGCGGCGGCTTCAAACCGCCAGAGGTCCCTCACTTGCAGATGTTGGTGTGTGATGTGCTGCCCCCAGAAGGGGACATGTCCATCTGTAATGTCCAGTGTGTAGGGGTCCCAGCCCGGTGGGGGGGGGGGGTCCCAGCCCGGTGAGGGGTCCCAGCCCGGTGGGGGGGTCCCAGTCCTCTGTCAACATGGTCTCTGGGCAAATCTGGACCAGAGCAGCAAGTGTCAGGGATGTCTGAGGCTGGAACTCTGTGGGAGGTGGGTTGGGATGTGTTTACACGGAATGAATGTAAATCTGCATTGATATGAATGAAGCCGAGCCGTCAGCTGGGCCTGATGGTTCACACGGACATTCTGTGGTTATTGAGTAGATCCGACTTCAGCTGTGAACTGCCCCGTGATCAGAGATAACACAGACCCACACTTAGAGAGTCAGGGTTACTCAGCGCTTCGAACATGCCCTTCGGCCCAACTTATCCACACCCACCTACATGCGCCATCTACACTAGTCCCACCTGCCCGCGTTTGGCCCGTATTTGTGTGATTGTCAGCAGAGATTTGACTAAAGTCTCTTCCCGTGACTGATCTCAGGGCTGTTTTTATTGGAAGTCATGAATCAACACAAGGTTTAAATCAAGTGAATAAAGAGTTAAAGGAAGTGAGAGTGTTTGCATTGTCATTGGATGTAATACTCTCTGCCGCCCAGGCTGGGCTGGGCTGGGCTGGGCTGGGCTGGGTTAGGCCTGGTGTTTAATTGCGTCATCTTCAGATATCTCACGACCACCCTCGGTGACACTGCAACTCTTGCAGAAGGAGGCTGATGGGAGACCCGATAGAAGTTTATAAAATTAAGAGAAGCATCAGTCAGGGAATTGAGTAGAGAAGTTGGAACGTTAAGTTACAGTTGTGGAGGATGTTGGTGAGGTTGCACTTGTGTTTACTGCTTTAAGACGTGCCATTAATAAGGAAAGGGTGCTGAGAAGATTGACATGGGTGTTGCCAAGACTCAAGCTTGAGAGAGAGATTGGGCAGGCTAGGACTTTATTCCACGGAGTGCAGAAGACTGAGGGGTAATATTATAGAGATATATAAAATCATGAGGGGAATAGATAGGGTGAATTCACAGTCTTTTCCCCAGGGTAAAGGAATCAAGAAACAGGCGCCATTGGTGTAAGGTGAGAGAGGAAAGATTTAATATGAACCTGAAGGGCAACTTTTTCGCACATATGGTTGTGGTTGAGGCAGATATATAACAAACATTTAAATAAATAGTTGGTCAAGTACACCGATAGGAGAGGTTTGGAGGGATATGGGCCAAATGAAGGCAAATGGAGCATCTTGGACAGCAAGGACGATTTGGACTGAAGGGCCTGTTTCCATGCTGTGATTCTATCAATAGGGTAGACTGTGAGAACCTTTTTCCAAGGGTGAAAATGTTAAACAATAGAGGGCATAGGTTTAAGGTGAGAGGTGGAAAGTTTAATGAGCTTTATGAGGCAAGGTTTTTGCAGAGAGTGCAGTGGAATTTGTTGGCAGGGAATGGTGGAAGTAGATACAAGAGTAATGTTATACATTTCTCTTATTTATTCAGCCACATGAAGATACATAGCATGTGCAGGCAGATTTGTACTTTACTCTGGCCTGATGGACAGCACAGACATGATGAGCCGGAGGGCCTGTTCCTACTGCTGTACCATGCTGTGTTTTCTGGGTGATTTGGGTGATCACAGCATGATAATAAAGAGCTTTCCAGAAGTCACTGGCGTTTGTCAGCAGATCAGGCTGTCGTCAGTGACATTGGTCAGACTGGAACGTACTTTTGCGTTCCTGATGAATGTTCATCCACCTGAAGTGAGAATGCTGCTCTTATCCCCATGGATGCTGCCTGGCCGGCCGCCTATCCCCATTCCTTTGGGTTGCATTATATAGGAGCTGTGAGCTGGGCTGCGGAAGCTTTCTTGTCTGTACCGCAGCTCGCTGGCACTGGGATCTGCAATGAGAATGATTTACCTTTTGTTCAGGTCATGCATCAGGTGAGGAGATGAGGGCAGTTCCCACCAAACTCACCTGCATGCCTATACCTGGGCAGCCACTACATGGAGATGAGAGTCAGAGCTGAATTACTGCTCCCGTGGAGTTGGTGACATTCATGTTACATTGATCCCGAGTTAAACCTCCAAAAGGCCCACGTGCCACTCGTTCTACCAGCTGGGGGCAGCTCACACCTGGGCACTGAATCGTGACTTAGTTGGTGCAAGGAAAGGCCAGTCTTCATCTCTTGGATGTCAATTTGTTACCTGGGATGCAGCAAGAATTGTTGAAGCTCCCATCTCAGTTTGAGTTGGTGTGAAGCCACCAGGATGGCAGAGACGGGGACCAAACATGTCTGTACCCCGTGTCGGAGCAAGTAGCGGAAGCACTCTTATTCTAAGGAAATGTGTCAATGGGGTATGAAATTGCTGATATTTTCTCGTATATTGATCCAAATGATCAGGGGAGCAGTTACACTCTGATGACATAATCAAGACAGAGGAAGAAGCAGAGGGGTGAGGCCACTCTATCCCTCGGCCCTTCCTAACCCTCTCCCTCAGCTTTTCTGCACCAGTCCTGCATCCCTTCATTTAATGTTCAAACGTTTACCACTCTCAGTCTCGACTAGATGCAGCAAGCGACAGTGGTCAGACCCCCGGGATTCACTCCTCTGGGTGAAGAAATGTCTTCTCGTGCTGTCATAAGTCATAAGGAATGGGAGTAGAATGAGGCCATTCGGCCCATCAAGTCTGCTACCATTCAATCATGGCTGATTTATCTCTCCCTACTAACCCCATTCTCCTGCCTTCTCCGCAAAACCTCTGACACCCGTACTAATCAAGAATTTATCTATCTCTGCCTTAAAAATATCCACTAATTGCCCTCCACAGCCTTCTGTGGCAATGAATTCCACAGATTCACCACCCTCTGGCTAAAGACATTTATCCTCTTCCTAAAAGAATGTCCTTTAATTCTGAAGCTGTGACCTCTATTCCTAGACTGCCCCACGAGTGGAAACATCCTCTCACATCCACTCTATCCAAGCCTTTCACTGTTCTGTATGTTTCAATGAGGTCCCCCCTTATTCTTCTAAACTCCAGCGAGTACAGGCCCAGTACCGACAAACATTCATCATAGGTTAACCTACTCATTCCAGGAAATTCTTGTAAACCTCCTCTGGACCCTCTCCAGAGCCAGCACATCCTTTCTGAGATATAACCATATAACAATTACAGCACGGAAACAGGCCTTCTCGGCCCTTCCAGTCCATGCCGACCATTTATTTTCCCCTAGTCCCATCTACCTGCACTCAGACCATACCCCTGAATTCCCTTCCCGTCCATATATCTATCCACTGTACTTTTAAATGTTACAATTGATATGGTGCCCAAAATTGCGCACAATATTCCAAATGGAGTCTTACCAGCGCCTTATAGAGCCTCAGCATTACATCCCTGCTTTTGTATACAAGCCCTCTTGAAATAAATGCTAGCATTGAGTTTGCTTTCTTTAACTACCGATATGACTTGCAGTTTAACTTTTTGGGAATCCTGCAACAGCACTCCCAAGTCCCTTTGCACCTCCGATTTGTGGATTCTCACCCTATTTAGAAAATAGTCTACACCTTTATTCCAACTACTAAAATGCATGACTCCACACTTTATTGCAGCTGCCACTTCTCTGCCCACTTTCACAACCTGTCCAAGTCCTTCTGCCCTCTCTACACTACCTGCCCTTCCACCTATTTTCATATCATCCGCAAACTTGGCCACAAAGCCTTCAATCGTTATCCTGAATATCCAGCTCTTGTGCCGACTCTGCTTCCTGGTTTGTACACGTTGACTTGGAGACCATCACCTCCCATCCACCCGCCAAACACTGCGAGCTTCCGTGAGCTTCCTTGTGGTCATCACGCCCGAAGAGTCCACCAGGGATTATACTGGACGTTGACGAGAGTTGGTCTGGTGGGGGATGTACCGTCTGTGGGGCCTGGGTGGAGGTCTTGAAAGTTGCGTAGGTGGGCCTAGAGGATTGTGGGAGGGCATTCCAGAGGGAAATTGCTTCAGGGAAGAATGACTGGATGACGGGAGGAGATGTGTGTTGTTGAACTACAAGTTGCTTGTTGTGGCTTCTTCTTGATCTTGTTGTTTTCTCTTTGACGTATAAGTCAACGTCGTGGTTGATGATCTTGTGAAGGGTTGTCAGTCTGAGCATCTAGCGTCTGGTTTCAAGGGAGTCCCAGTTTAAGTCGGTGAGCATTTTGGTTACACTGCATTGTCGTTCTAAGTTGCCGCACACAAACTGGACTGCTCTTCGTTGAACATTTTGAAGAACATCTTATTTTTCTTGGTACTGGGTTTCTAAGCAGCAGAGGCAAACTCCAAGTGTGGTTGGACTATGGTTTGGTACAATTTATTTTGGACAGTTTTAGAACAATGGTGGAAGTTTCTCTGGATGAAGTTGAGCATCTCCGTGCCTTTGTTTGCAGCATCATGTGACTGCTTATCGCACTTCAGGTTGTTTTGTATAAAGACATACAGATATACCTCAAGAATCTACACACCTATTAAAATTCCCCTTTAAAATTGCAACAGAAACATTTAAGTATTTGGGTATTCAAATTACTAGAAAATATAAAGCATTATTTAATGTTAATTTTATGCCTTTATTAAATAAACTCAACACGTCGATTAAATTCTGGAAAACACTTCCGTTATCATTGATAGGCAGAATAAACGCTATAAAATGATCTTTTTACAAATATTATACCTATTTCAATCTACACCATTATATATACCAAAAAACCTATTTAAAAAACTAGATAATATTACCAATTTTATCTGGGATTATAGATCACACAGAATTCAAAGAAAACATTTGTGCAAACCAAAAGACATTGGGGGACTTTCACTTCCAAACTTGTTGTATTATTATTGAGCAGTGCATATTAAAAATATAATTTACTGGTTGGACAGTTCTACCCAACAGACAGAATGGATAAGAATGGAGAAAGAGGACTGTTCTCCTTGTAATATAGGAGCGATCCTCTTCTCCCCGATAAAACTGAACAACACAATATATAAGAATAACCCAATTATACATGATACAGTAAGAATTTGGAAACAAATAAAATTATCCTTAAAATTAAGAAACCTATCATTGTTAATGGCAATAGTGAATAATCCTTCATTTAAACCATCTCTTATTGATAAAACATATAATGAATGGGAATTAAAAGGATCGGTGATATGTATGAAATGGGAAATCTGTTATCATTCCAACAATTACAATTAAAATTTAAACTGAAAAAATACGAATATTTTAAATATCTTCAGATCTGCGACTTCTTGAAGAAATACATACAAAGATATCAAAACATAACTTTAGATCCACTGGAAGAAGTAATGAGCATTAAGGCTGACTCACAGAAATTTCATCCCGTAAAAACCCAGACTGGGTTATCAAACCCGCCGACAAGGGAGGTGCCGTGGTAGTCTGGCGCGTCGATCTCTACAAAGCTGAGGCCACGCGCCAACTCTCAGACACTTCCTCCTACTTACCCCTGGACCATGACCCCACTGACGAACACCAGGCCATCATCTCGAGCACCATAACCGACTTCATCAACTCCAGCTCCCTACCCCCGCGAGCCTCCAACCTCATCGTTTCCCAGCCCCGCACGGCCCGATTTTACCTTCTCCCCAAAATCCACAAACCCGACTGCCCCGGCAGACCCATTGTCTCTGCCTGTTCGAGCCCCACCGAACACATTTCCACATACCTTGACTCCATCCTATCCCCCTTTTTTAAATCCCTCTCCACCTATGTTCAAGACACCTCAGACACTCTTCGTCGGCTCCACGCATTCCATTCTCCAGGCCCCCATCCTCTCATCTTCACCATGGACGTCCAGTCACTATACACCTCCATCCCCCACCAGGATGGTCTAAAGCCCTGCGGTACATCCTCGACCAGAGGAGCAACCCATACCCATCCACTGACACCCTCCTCCGCCTAGCGGAGTTGGTCCTTACCCTCAATAACTTCTCTTTTGACTCCTCCCATTTCCTCCAAACACAAGGCGTAGCTATGGGCACACGCATGGGCCCCAGCTACGCTTGCCTCTTTGTCGGGTACGTCGAACAATCCTTGTTCGCGGCGTACCAGGGCCCCATCCCCGACCTCTACCTCCGTTACATCGATGACTGCTTTGGTGTCACCTCCTGCACCCACACACAACTGACTGACTTCATCCATTTCACCACCAACTTCCATCTGGCACTCAAATACACTTGGACCATTTCCGACATTTCCCTACCATTCCTTGACCTCACCATCTCTATTGCAGATGATACACTCCTGACCGACATCCACTACAAACCCACTGACTCCCACGGCTACCTGGACTACTCTTCCTCCCACCCTGCTTCCTGTAAGGACTCCATCCCCTATTCCCAATTCCTCCGTCTACGCCGCATCTGCTCCCAGGATGAGGTGTTCCACACCAGGTCATCACAAATGTCCTCATTCTTCAGAGAACGGGGATTCCCCTCCCCCACTATGGATGAGGCTCGCACCAGGGTCTCCTCCATACCCCACAACACTGCTCTTTCTCCCCATTCCCCCACTCACAACAAGGGCAGAGTCCCCCTGGTCCTCACCTTTCACCCCACCAGCCGGCACATACAACACATAGTCCTCTGCCAGTTTCGCCACCTCCAACGTGACCCCTCCACTCGCCACATCTTCCCAACTCCCCCCCCCCTGTCCGCCTTCCGCAAAGACCGCTCCCTCCGCAACTCCCTTGTCAATTCTTCCCTTCTCTCCCGCTCCACTCCTTCCCCGGGCACTTTCCCTTGCAACTGCAAGAGATGCTACACTTGTCCCTTCACCTCCCCCATCCACTCCTTTCAGGGACCCAAGCAGTCCTTCCAGGTCCGACAGAGGTTCACCTGCACCTCCTCCAACCTCATCTACTGCATCCGTTGCTCCAGATGCCAGCTGATCTATATCGGTGAGACCAAGCGGAGGCTTGGCGATCGTTTCGCCGAACACCTCCGCTCGGTCCGCAATAACCAACCCGACCTCCCGGTGGCTCAGCACTTCAACTCCCCCTTCCATTCCGTATCCGACCTCTCGGTCCTGGGCCTCCTCCACGGCCAGAGTGAGCAACACCGCAAGTTGGAGGAACAGCACCTCATATTCCGCTTGGGGAGTCTGCATCCTCTGGGCTTAAACTTTGAATTTTCTCAATTCCGTTAACCCTTGCGTCTCCTCCCCTTCTCACCTCTCCCTCAGCCCTCGGACCCTGGCATTCCCTCTCTGTCTCTATCTCTCCCCCACCCAAGTCGCAGTAGCTTCTCATTTTCACACTACAAACAGCTTACAATGGCCTGTTTCCTTTATCATCGATACGTTTTTGTATATCTTTCATTCATTGTTCTTTATCTCTCCACATCACCGTCTATATCTCTCGTTTCCCTGATCCCTAACCAGTCTAAAGAAGGGCCTCGACCCGAAATGTCACCTATCTCCTTCGCTCCTTAGATGCTGCTGCACCCGCTGAGTTTCTCCAGCCTTTTGTGTACCCTTACAGAAATTAATATCATATTTATATAATAGGATTTTAAATATAGATTTACCATTGACAGAGGCACTTAGAGAAGAGTGGAATGAGAATTAATGATAAAAATTACGAAGGAAACATGTGAAAAGTATTTGATACATTAATCAAACATTTGTGTATATATAAGACATAATTTAATTCAATTTAAAATTTTACATAGATTATATTACTCAAACTAGATTGAATAAATTCTATCCAAATACTTCCCCCGTTTGTGATAAATGTCTATCCCAAATGCAACTATAACACACTCTTTGTCTCCTGCATAAAACTTTATTAATTCTGGAGTGATATTTTTGAAATATTTACAAACTTATTTAAGATAAAAATGGAACCTAATACTGAAATGATTATATTTGGAGTAATGACAAATGGGAATAAATTGAACTCATCTCAAAATTTATTCTTTAATTATGGGTTAATAACGGCAAAAAAACTTATACTTAACTTTTGGAAAAATACAGCCATACCAACGCTTAAAATGTGGATTTCAAACATGTTGGACACTGCACATCTTGAGGAAATGCGATTCCTCCTACTAGATAAATCAGACCAATTTTGAACGAGTTGGTCTCCATTTGTCGATTTTCTGGAAGCATATGGTGCAACAAAACCGTAGAAGCGAACTGTTTCAGGATTGGGTGAGGGGTGGGCAGGAATATAGAGAACGATCTCTTTAATCTCTTCCTTTCTACTCTTTGTCTTTCTCAACTTTCTTCTTTCTCACACACTCTATATCATGTTTCTCTCTTATTATCTATTCTCTCTTTTTCATATTTTAAAAAAAAGAAGCTGTACATAACATGTAATATGTCAATATATATTAGGCACCTTGGTGACATATTCCTGTACTTCTAATGAAATAAAATTAAACAAAAAAATTAATTAATAAATAAATAAAAATACACAGATATTTGTCTCCAGTGATGTCCTGTAAGGTTTTGCCAACCATAGAATACTTTACTGATCCTGGTTTATGTTTCCTGGACACCCTCAGCATAATCCCTTTACATTTCGATGCATTTCCATGAGCTTCCTCACCCTCTCTGAATGGAGGGATGAATCAGTCTGTTCTGATTATTGTTGTCACATGACAGACCTATAAAATCAGGATTGAACTGGAGAAGATTTTCCTTGTCCTCCAGCAACCTCCACATTTCATCTTTCCCAATGTCCCCCACCTGCATGGAGATGTCACCACCCTCCTGAGCCAGCGCTATGAGGAGACGACTTACTCTGGGACCTGATGATTCTGCCATTCCTGCCAATGGCTAGTCACCCCTTCACTGACTCTGAGCTTCTCTCTGGCCATCACTGTAACTCTCCCACTGACTACTCCCTGTCTCTGGCCCCAACACGATAAGTCCAAGAGCATCACCTCATCTTGCTCTGGCCATTCTACAATCAGGTTGTCAATTCTGAAACATGATCTGAGGTTCTCTGTCCATGAAGATCCCTGAGCCGCCAGCTCATTCCAGCAAAGTCTTATTTTTGATTCCAACAACTGCAGTGTTCTACACCTCTCAGCTCCACCAGTGACTTCTCTCTCTTCTGCCCTCTTCTGTCATCTTCCTCGATTTGCCTTCCTTCAGCAGTTGTGCTGAGGAAACGTTTACCAATCTTGTCAGAATCTCCTGAAGTATCAGTGATGTCAGGTTTCTCTCTGTCTCCACCCTGATGGACACAGTGCCTTCTGTCCACACCTCTCTCTCTGTAATTTAAAGCATGCTTATTTTCTCACTTTTTCCATTCTGGTGAAAGATCAGCAATCTGCCCTTAACTCCCTTTCTTTTCCGCAGATGCTGCCGAACTTCTGGGTATTTCCAGTGGTTTCTATTTTTATTTCAGATTTCTGGCACCTGCATGTTTTACGTATTTTGAATGCCATAATGATGTACTTTTAGAACGAGCTGCCCGAGGAGGTAGTTGAGGCATGTGCAATAACAACATTTAAAAGACATTTGGACAGGTACATGGATAAGAAAGGTGTAGAGAGATATGGACCAATCGAGGACAAATGGGAGGAATAATGATCGGTTGTGATCTAACTGGAAGTTTGAGCTGTTATGGGAGATGGCTCTGTTTACGTTCTCATCTACATTTACTAATTTCCAATGGAGTTCTGTGCTTAAACAGGGATTAGAACTTGATTATTCAATTTCCTTGAGTCATGGAGTCATGGCACGGAAACTGGCCTTTTAGCCCAACTTGTCTATTCCTACCTGAGATATCCTATTTGCTCACGTTTGGCCCCAATCAGTCGCAACCTTTTTTATCCATGTCAAAATGACTGAAATGATGTTCTGTATCGCCCCCCTGCCACTTTCTCTCATTACTCATTCCACATACAAACCACCCTCTGTGCAAAACATTTGTCTCTCAGATCTCCGTTAACTCTTAACCCTCTCACCTTAAATCTATCCCCTCTATTTTACACATCCCCACCCTGAGGAAAAGTTATTCACTGTCCAAATTGAGTGTCATCTGCAAAACCAATTACATTATCATGCAAGTCCTTAGTATAGATGAGGAACAACAGTGGAGGCAGCACACACACCTGGTCACACACACCTGGTCACACACACCTGGTCACACACACACCCCGGTCACACACACACACACACACCCCTGGTCACACACACACACACACACACACCCCTGGTCACACACACACACACACACACACCCCTGGTCACACACACACACACACACACCCCTGGTCACACACACACACACACCCCTGGTCACACACACACACACACCCCTGGTCACACACACACACACACCCCTGGTCACACACACACACACACCCCTGGTCACACACACACACACCCCTGGTCACACACACACACACACACACACCTGGTCACACACACACACCTGGTCACACACACACACCTGGCCACGCACACACCTGGTCACACACACCTGGTCACACACACCTGGTCACACACACCTGGTCACACACACCTGGTCACACACACACACCGGGTCACACACACCTGCTCACATACCCACCTGGTCACACACACACACCTGCTCATACGCACCTGGAGCAAACACCCCAGGGTCTGAGGCAGGTATATGGCGAGCGTTGCACTGCCTGTTCACATCTACTATTGGACACGTCTCTGATATCTGCTGGGAACATTCAGCAAAATGCAGGCGAGGTTTTGAGAAAGCTTATTCACCTTCACCGTCTCTCCCTGCTCACTGCTCAACGTAGCGGCTGTCAGTTCTCCATTCCCCTCATCACACCCTCGACCTGGTTACAAGGTGTATATCCTTGACCTGATCCATAATCCATGTCAGGTTTTCCACACTACCACCTGTTGGCATGCGGGCAGCCAGGCTGGTTAGTTCAACTTACGACTCGGAGCCTACAGTACTCATTTCAATGGTCTCTGTATGTATTCTAATTAAAGTACTTGTTATGATGGATAATAACTCTGCATCAATAGTACTTGGCGCACCCTTCCCATCTGGTGTTGTCATGTGTACCCAGATACAGTTGTGTGCTCTCCAGGATCATATCATCCCACAAATCATATCATACAGGCGTACAATCATACAGGCGTACAATCATACAGGCGTACAATCATACAGGCGTACAATCATACACACGTGTACAATCATACACGTGTACAATCATGCATGTATACAATCATACACACGTGTATAATCATACGTGTACAATCATACACACGCGTGTACAATCATACACACGCGTGTACAATCATACACACGTGTACAATCATACACACACTAACTGGTGGGCAGGCCAGTGCCCGGAGCTTTTTCATTTCCAGCTTCACCTTCCTGCTCTACTCCTCGCTGTTCTGCCAATGATGGCAATCATCCCGTCTACCTCTTAACTACCTTATCTAACTGGAACCATTAAGGATCTGAGAATAGCATTTTTCTGGTATAGAAATGATGGGCCGAAGGGCCTGTTTTCGTGCTTTAGGCTCTGTCACCTACATCTGACTATTTATTGCTCAATCTCACTGTTCACATCACTGGTATTGCTGTTTGCCGTTGGACGGTGCCTGACCCAGCTTTCTGAAGGAGCGATGTACTAATCCACTCTCTCCTGCACATTCTCCTTAACCCAACTATTGCGGACCACAGGGCCTGCTTTTCCTCACCTCTATTATTTACCCACTTAATCCATATTGAACCATCTGACGCCAACTATTCAGGCAATGCGATGCAGGCAAAGGTGGTGAAGAGGTTAAATATTTTAACATTGTGTTAGATTCTAGTTTGAGATGCAAATAGCAGCGGGACTGACTGAGACACACCCAAACCTTTGATTTCAGTGCAGAACTGGGGATGAGTCAGAGCTTGTTGCTGTGGGCTGTTGCTGGCCTTGTTGTGCTGACAAAGGTAGGCCGGCCCTGGGACAACCCCGGGGATTGGTGGGGGGGGGGTTTACTGAGGGGGTTCAAGTGTGGAAAGCTCAGCAACCTCGCTCCATCTCCAACTGGCGAAGGTGCAATGAGGGGCTGTGCGTGAACATCAATACCAGCTCTGGGGGAGCAAACAGCAGCTTGTTTACACGTCCATTTACCCTGCAAAACACCTCAGGCACTGCAGCATATCAATACAGCTAACATTCAGAGAGTCGAGTCGAGCCCGGGAGCAGGCCCTGTGGCCCTGTGGCCCACTGCCTGCACGTGATCCATATCCCTACATTCCTTGTCTGTCTCAAGAAGGGTCTCGACGCCAAACGTCACCCATTCCTTGACTCCTAAGATGCTGCCTCACCCCCTGAGTTACTCCAGTATTTTGTGTCTCCCTCCATTCCTTGCATTTTCATCGTCTATCTAAATGCCTCTTCAACTTTGCTTCCACCGCCTCCACAGCATGTTCCAGGCACACACCACCCTGCCTAAAAAATGCACCTTGTAAATTTCATTCAAATCTCTTTTTAAATATCCTTTAAACTTTCCCATCTCACCATAAACCTATGCCCGCAAGTCTTTGGCATTCATACACATGTGTACAATCATATGTGTTAATAAGTGATAGGAGTAGAATTAGGTAATTCAGCCCATCGTCTACTCTGCCATTCAATCACAACTGATCTATCTCTCCCTCCTAACCCCATTCTCCTGCCTTCTCCCCATAACCCCTGTAATGTATTCATACATATTCATGTATATGTTAATGAGCTGTTCAATATAAGCAGGGCATGTTGGGTAATAAATCTCTCTCTCGTGATCCAGGCAACCTGCGTGTAAGTTGTTATTCATTCTGCCGTCTGCAATGTAACAAAATTGGCGACAAGGATGAGATAGAGTTTGTGAACTCATCCTTTAAATACAGTGCAGGACTGTTTTGCAACACGCAGTATTGTTTAACATTTTAAACAGTAAATGTGGAGTTGTGTCTCAATTGTTTGCGAGCTGGACACGATAGGCCGCAGATCCTCTATGCAGAGGACTGTAGTTTAAAACAGCAGCTGGACAAATCGTCGAGAGTTTGTCAGGCTATCACTATGTTGTGTCTACGTGGCTAGATGCCGTCCTTGGGATTGTATAAGATTTTTTTTGTCGTGTTTCTCAAGCTGAATAGCCTTTGTACAGCTAAGTTTTAGGTGAATTGTTACACCAGAACAGACAGGAAATCGGGGTCTTTGAACGGACTTTAAAAAAAAAGAGAACGACATGATGGCAGTGTCCACGGGCTACATTGGAAACCTTGGCACTTTCAACAAGAGTAGAGAGCCGTTCAGCTCCTATATGGAAAGAGCAAACATGTTTTTCATGGCAAATAACATAATGGAGATCAGCGGTGAAGGAGAGATAGTGACTGAAACAAATAAGGCCGTTTGCGAACACATGAAAGCGATTCTGCTCACGGAGATCGGTCCTGAAGTGTACGGCACACTCCTGAATCTCCTTGCGCCCATAAAGGGAAAAAACATGCCATTCAAGAAATTGGAGGAGCATTTCAACCCAAAGCCTTGGGAAATTGGAGAAAGCTACACATTTGGCACTATAAACCAGAAGCAGAATGAGACAATCAATGAGTACATTGTTGCCTTGAAAAACTTAACTTTGCACTGTAACTTTGGAACCTTTCTCGGACGCGCACTGCGCAACAGATTTGTTTGTGGTCTAGAGGATGAACAAATTCAGTCCAAACTCATCAACACTCCAGATCTTACATTTGATAAAGCATGCAAGGTTGCTACTACAATGGGGATGGCATCAAAGAATGCTCGCGAGTTTCGCCCACCACGGACTGCAGTGGCCGTTTACAGTCACAAGGCAGTGCCTATGGCCAAACCAAGAGGCACGAAACCAAAACCAAAGTATGGCGGCGAGCCGAGTTCAGCCAGTTGTTATCGTTGCAACGGTAATCACTCATCCCAATTTTGTCAGTTCAAAATGGCCAAGTGCTATAACTGCTAGAAGAAAGGCCATATCGCCTCAGCATGTCGGGCCAAACTTAAACCAGGAAACCGACAATCTGCGGGAATCAAGCGACAACACCAGAGAGGAGCACACAACTTGGAGATGAACCATGATGGAAATGAACATGGGTTGTACACCATTTATGCAACCAACATCGATAAGCCTACAACCAGCCAAGGCAAGGACTTTCAAACTAAACTATTGATTAATGAACAGTTAATCAATATGTGTATTGACACAACAGCAGATTGTTCAGTCATGAGCAAAGACCTGTACGAAACAAAGTTCCCACAGATACCATTGTTTGAGAGTAAGGTCAAGCTGAGAACCTACTCGGGCGAAGCTTTGGAGACATGTGGACAAATGAACTGTAAAGTTCAGCATAATGGTCAGTCAGTAACACTGCCCATCATAGTGGCCAGCTACAGAAATAAACCAACCTTCCTTGGAAAGGATTGGCTGAGTAGAATAGAATTAGACTGGAAGAACATTTTTAGCATCAATTTGTCCAAATCACGTCTTGAAAACATCATAAACAAACATGCAGAGATTTTTGCCGACAGTTACATGGAAATAACTGGGTACTCTGCACACATTTGACTTAAGCAAGATGTGAGACCTGTGTATTGTCGACCAACTTTGTACCATATGCACTAAAGCAATAAGTGGAGGTAGAACTCGACAGGTTAGAACGGAATGGAGTACTCGCGAAGACAGACCAGAGTAACTGGGCAACACCAATTGTGGCCGTACCCAAGGCCGATAAAACTGTTCGACTATGTGGTGACTACAAAGTCATAATCAACCAACCCTTTCATGACGAACAATATCTGTTACCAACCTCACAAGATCTGTACACAGAACTTAGCGGAGCAAAAGTCTTCACTAAACTGGATTTGTCTCACGCTTATACCCAACTCAATGTCGACAAGGAAAGTCAGCAGTACTTGACTATCAACACACATAAGGGCTTGTGTTCATATACAAAGCTGATCTATGGTGTGAAATCCTACCTGAAATGTTTCCAGTCTGCCATGGACAAAATGTTACAAGGCATTCCGCACTGTGTGTGCAACCAAGATGACCTCCTGATATTCACAGAGACCATGGTAGAACATCTGCAAATCCTCTAGCAAGTTCTCACACGACTGAGCTGCCACAATGTTAAACTGTGACAAAGTGAATATGCATTTGCGCAGTCGGAGGTGGCCTACCTTGGACTCAAAGTAGATGCCAATGGACTATGCCCTGTGAAGGCGAAAGTGGAAGCAATAGTGAATGCTCCAAAACCCATCAATGTGTCAGAGCTACAATCATTCCTTGTGATGATGCAGTTCTATGCACGATTCTTTCCAAATTTAGCAACTGTGCTAAAGCCACTACATCATCTGCTACAAAAAGATGTGAAATGGACGAGGGGAATGGAACAGCAACGTGCATATGACATCTGCAAGGAAAACTTGACAAGTGACAAACTCCTTGTTCACTACGATACGACACGCGAGATGAAACTTGCTTGTGATGCTTCAAGTTAAGGTGTAGGTGCAGTGATCTTCCACGTAATGAATGACGGACAGGAAAAGCCTATTGCTTTTGCATCCCGCACCCTGTCACCGAGTGAACGCAACTATGCGCAGATAGAAAAGGAAGCACTCAGCATTGTGTTCGGAATCAAGAAATTCCATCAGTTTCTTCTCGGCAGACCATTCACCCTGGTGACTGATCACACGCCACTACTGGTGATACTTGGTCCCAAGTCAGCTATACCTTCCATGGTGGCATCAAGGATGCAGCGCTGGGCAATTTTGCTGTTCGAGTGTGACTACAAGGTTGAGTACAGAAGCTCCAAGTGCAACGCAGTTGCAGATGCGTTGTCTGGTTGCCCCATGAGAACTCTGACGTGTGAAGTGAGAACTCAATCTACACACTGCAAGTTGTAGATGAAGACTTTCCGGTGACTACAACAGAAATTGCAGCAGAAACAGAGAAAGACAATGTGCTAAGTTGGTCTATGAACAGACATTGAACGGTTGGACTGAAATCGATAGTGGATTGAACTCAGTTCTGAACTCAGAGCTGAAGCCTTTCCATAATCGACGCCATGAATGATCATGTGAGCAGGGATGCATCAAGTGGGGTTGCAGAGTGGTTGTTCCAGAGTCTTTGAGAAACAAAATTATGAATGAACTTCATGCCGAACATCCTGGCATAGTAAGCATGAAGTCAAATGCCAGAAGCTTTGTGTATTGGCCTGGTATTGACAGTGGCATCGAGTCACTGGTGAGCAAATGTAGCGTCTGCCAAAACTGCCAGAGTAAACCACCAAAAACACCACTGCAACCATAGTCATGGCCAAGTTGACCTTTTCAGAGAGTTCATGTAGATTTTTGTGAAAGGGGTAATGATCACTTTCTGATATTAGTAGATAGTCATTCCAAATGGATTGAGGTTAAGCATATGGGGTCAAGCACTACTACTGAGTGTACCATAGATGAGTGGAGATCCATTTTTGCACGCCATGGTTTACCGGAAGAACCTGTTTCTGATATCGGGCCTCAGTTTCGTTCAGAGCGGTTCAAAGAGTTCATGCAGCGGAATGGTGTAAAACACACACTTGTTTCCCTCATACCATCCAGCCTCCAATGGGGCTGTGGAAAGGTCTGTTAGAATAGTCAAAGATGCTCTCAAGAATCATGTTTTGTAGGGTAGTTCAAAGCTCAGCATGAAACATCGTTTGGCTAGTTTCTTGCTGAAGTACAGAACCACACAACACACAACAACGGGTTACTCACCTGCGGAACTGTTGATGAAGAGAAGGCTAAGAATACGCCTAAGTCTAGTTCAACCCAATTTGGCCTTGAGAGTTGAACAAAAACAGTTAAGTTATAAATGCTATTTTGACTCCCACAAAAAAGAGTGGTACTTCAAGCTAGATGAGCAGGTTCGTGTTCTCAGTCCTACCAACAAGTCCAATTGAGACAAATTGGATGTTGCGAAAATAGTGGTAGTGTGTGGAACAAAAAGATACTTAGTTGAAGTTGGAAATAGGATCAAATGTTGGTCAAATGATTCCAGCCAAAGATGAACCAAAATATGAGCATGAAGTCCTAATCCCTGAGTTTTTATCTGAAAGTGAGTTGGAAGAGACCACTGTGATTGAAACACAAAGTTCAGTTAGTACAGCCAAAGGCACGGATTTCTCTGGTCAAAGTCAGGGTACGAAAACAGAGCCAAACAAGCCGACAGTTGAGTCAACACCTAAACCTGTTACACCAGTTACTGTTAGACGATCAGGCAGGATCCGTAAACCAGTAGCCAGGTTAGGTTTGTAAGTTAAATAACTCACTGTATAAGCAAAACGAAAATGTGTAGACGTAAAATAAATAAATTAAGATTCAATAGATTCAAGATTCAAGAGATTTTATTGTCATGTGTCCCGGATAGGACAATTAAATTTACTTTGCTTCAGAACAGATCAGTGTGTCCATATACCATTATATAAAAATATACACACATGAATAAATAAACAGATAAGGTGCAAATAAACAGATAATGGTCTATTAATGTTCAGAGTTTTGTTTCATTTGAGTTTAATAGCTTGATGGCTGTTGGGAAGCAGTTATTTCTGAACCTGGTCATTGCAGTCTGCAGGCTCCTGTACCTTCTACCTGAAGGTAGCGGGGGGATGACTGTGTGGCCAGGATGGTGTGGGTCCTTGATGATGCTGCCAGCCTTTTTAAGGCAGCGACTGTGATAGATCTCCTCGATGGTAGGGAGGTCAGAGCCGATGATGGACTGGGCAGTGTTTACTACTTTTTGTAGTCTTTTCCGCTCCTGGGCGCTCGGGTTGCCGAACCAAGCCACGATGCAACTGATCAGCATACAATACAAAGTGTTAAAGAAGGAACTGCAGATGCTGGAGAATCGAGGGTTACACAAAAAGCTGGAGAAACTCAGCGGGTGCAGCAGCATCTAAGGAGCGAAGGAGATAGACGACGTTTCGGGTCGAGACCCTTCTTCAGTCTGAAGAAGGGTCTCGACCCGAAACGTCGTCTATCTCCTTCGCTCCTTAGATGCTGCTGCACCCGCTGAGTTTCTCCAGCTTTTTGTGTAACCCAGCATACAATACAATACTGTTTAATGTCATTTGAACCTCATTGAGGTTCAAACAAAATTTAGTTTCTGCAGTCATACAAACAAGAAAAAGAACTAAGACACAACACAATTTACACAAACATCCATCACAGCGAATCTCCTCTTCACTGTGCTGGAAGGCAAAGTCTTATCTCTCCCCTGCACTTCCCATTCTCCTCCCGATGTCAGAGTCAAAACCCCCGACGGGCGATGGTAAATAAGTCCCGCGGCCATTAAAGCCGCGCCGGGCGATGCAAGGCCCCACAACTCGGGCGGGAGAAGTTGCCGCCGCGGGGGCTCCCAAAAGCAGTCTCCCACCAGGGACCCGCGAGCTCCCGGTGTTACCATCCACCGGCCTGCAGCTGGAGCCTCCGAATCTCTGGGGTCGGGCAGCAGCAGCGCGCCACCACAGCTCCTCCCGTTCCGAACTCGGCCAGATCCACGACGGTGAGTAGACCGCAGGCTCCGCGACTGGAGCCCCAGGTCCGGTTGGAGGCCGCTTCACGGTGCTAGGCCCCAACGGCAACGGAAACCCGACAGAGGAACGGTCAGGTCCTCCGTACAGGGGAAAGATTTTAAAAGTGGTATCATCAGCGAACTTGATGATGGAGTTCGCACTGTGACCGGCTACGAGTAATGAGTATAGAGTGAGTACAGCAGGGGGCTGAGCACGCAGCCTTGAGGTGCTCCCGAGCTGATTGTTATCGAGGCTGACACATTTCTACCAATACGAACAGTCTGTGGTCTGTGAATGAGGAAGTCGAGGATCCAATTGCAGAGGGATGCGCAGAGACCCAGTTCTGTGAGTTTGGTAACCAGCTTGGAGGGGATGATTGTATTAAATGCCGAGCTGTAATCAATGAATAACAGCCTGACATATGAGTTTTTGTTGTCCAAGTGGTCCAGAGCGGAGTGGAGAGCCAGCGAGATCGCATCCACCGTTGATCTGTTGTGGCGGTAAGCGAACTGCAGTGGGTCCAGGTTTTTGTCGAGGTAGGAGTTGATTTGCGCCATGATCAACCTCTCAAAGCACTTCATCACCACAGGCATTAGTGCCACAGGTCGATAGTCATTGAGGCACGTCACCTTGCTCTTCTTGGGCACCGGTATTATTGATGCCCTTTTAAAGCAGGTGGGAACCTCAGACCTCAGAAGTGAGAGGTGGAAAATGTCCATAAAAACTCCAGCCAGTTGGTCCGCACAGGTTTTTTGAACACGACTGGGTATACCATCAGGACCAGGTGCTTTTCTAGGGTTCACCCCTCTGAAGGATTTCCTGACGTCGGCCTCTGTGACTGAGACTGAAATACCATCACAGCGAATGGTGGCTTGAGAAGGCACATCAGTGTTCTCCCTGTCAAAGCGTGCATAAAACGCATTGAGCTCGTCGGGGAGTGATGTTTCGCCAACATTCGAGCTGTGTCCTAATCTCGCCTTGTAGGAGATGATTGCATTCAGGCCCCGCCACAGCTGCCGAACATCTGTCTCATCCTCCAGCTTGGAGCAGAAGTCCCTTTTGGCCTTTTTAATGGCCATACCAAGGTCGTATCTGGACTTCTTGTAGACCACTGTATCATCAGACATGAATGCCCGGTGTCTGGCCTTCAGAAGAGTGCGGATCTCACATTTCATCCAAGGCTTCTGATTGGGAAACACTCGGAAGGTTTTTGTAGGGATGCATTATCATTTAAGATTTCATAAATACTAGTTTAAATCAAGTATCACAGCAACAAAATTGTAACTGAGTACTTAGATTTAATACTTTATAAAAGGAGAGCAGTGTAATGTATTCATACATATTCATGTATATGTTAATGAGTTGGTGTTTAATATAAGCAGGGAATGTTGGGTAATAAATCTCTCTCTGCGTGTAAGTTGTTATTCATTCTGCCGTCCGCAATATAACAACCCCTGACACCCGTATTAATCTAATATCTGTCCTTGGATAGACTGTTTACCCTGTCCAACCCTCTCCCAGGCCACACCTCAATCCAAGCTTGTTCAACCTCTCCTTAAAGCTAATTCTAATCAAGGTAATAACTTGGTAAATAAACCTCTTTTACATCCTCTCCAATTTAGTGGAGTTGAAACTGGACAGATGTGAGGTGTTGCACTTGGGAGGTCAAATGTAAGGGGAAGGTATTCAGTAAATGGCAAGAACATTGGAATATAGAGAGACCTTGGGTACAAATCATAGCTTAAAGAATCATATACAATTCTTAGACGATTGGACAGGCTAGATGCAGGAAACATGTTCCCAATGTTGGGGGAGTCCAGAACCAGGGGTCACAGTTTAAGAATAAGGGGTCGGCTATTTAGGACTGCGATGAGGAAAAACTTTTTCACCCAGAGAGTTGTGAATCTGTGGAATTCTGTGCCACAGAAGGCAGTGGAGTTCAATTCACTGGATGTTTTTAAGAGAGAGTTAGATTTAGCTCTTAGGGCTAACGGAATCAAGGGATATGGAGAAAAAGCAGGAACGGGGTAATGATTGTGGATGATCAGCCATGATCACAGTGAATGGCGGTGCTGGCTCGAAGGGCCGAATGGCCTTCTCCTGCTCGACTTTCTATGTTTCTGTAGCTCCCTGAAGGCAGTAGCACATAGACAAGGGCATCCAGCGTACTTTCCTTCATCACCAGGGCTGTTGTGAATAGAGATCAGGCAATCATGTTGCAATTGTGTAATCCATTGTTGGGCCGTCTTCTGCTCACCTCATTGCAGGGAGGACATGGAGGTTTTGGAGATGGTGCAGAGAAGGTTCCAGAGAAGTGCATTTGTACTATTGTACAGAATGTGGGGTAGCTGATAGAAAGATTATGTATTGCTCAGACTGAACATGGTGGCAGTTGCATTTGATGTTCAGTTTCCTTAACCCTTTGCACTGGCCTCTCCATTTATCTATGGTTTTCTAAACTCTGTCACGAACACTTTGTATTTAATGATGACGAGTTCAGCTCTGTCAGCAGGGATCACTGGCTCTGACTGTACATCCTGAGGGGGGGGGGGGGAACTGGTAGTCCTGCGAGTTACAGACAGTGGGTCAGAGCTACAGGCAATGGGGCAGAGCTACAGGCAATGGGGCAGAGCTACAGGCAATGGGACAGAGCTACAGGCAATGGGACAGAGCTACAGGCAATGGGGCAGAGATACAGGCAATGGGGCAGAGATACAGGCAATGGAACAGCTACAGGCAATGGAACAGCTACAGGCAATGGGCCAGAGATACAGGCAATGGGCCAGCTACAGGCAATGGGGCAGAGCTACAGGCAATGGGGCAGAGCTACAGGCAATGTGACAGAGATACAGGCAATGGGGCAGAGATACAGGCAATGGGCCAGCTACAGGCAATGGGGCAGAGCTACAGGCAATGGGACAGCTCCAGGCAATTGGGACAGAGCTACAGACAATGGGACAGCTACAGGCAATGGGCCAGAGATACAGACAATGGAACAGCTACAGGCAATGGGGCAGAGCTACAGGCAATGGGGCAGAGCTACAGGCAATGGGGCAGAGCTACAGACAATGGGACAGAGATACAGACAATGGGGCAGAGCTACAGGCAATGGGACAGCTACAGACAACAACATAGAGTTACAGGCAACTGGACTGGGCTACAGGCACCAGTACTGAGCTACTGACAACAGGACCTAACTACACACTACAGGGGGACAGGTGAACAAGGGGGAATGACGCTGGAAGTGTTGGACCAGTGGGCGGGTGGTGGAGGAGTGAGGTGGGGGATCTGCACATTGTTCATTAACTTGCACACAATGGTTGTGAATAGTTGCACACAATGCACACAATGGCAAGATAGTTGAAGCATTGCTCTGCATTCTCTCGTTCACCCTTGTGATAGGAGGGCAGAAACACATCACCTTGTGCATGAGTTGGTTCGGTTTGTAATGATTGTACTATCTGCTGCTCTTTTGTGCTCATTGACGCGATCTCACAGTCTCGGGATCGGTGACATATTTGTTTCTGCAAACCAGTAATTTGATCTTTATCATCATTGACTTCATCCCAAACGGCCGGGTAATGAAAGCCTCGATACCCGAGGAGATTGGATGTGCAACTTGTCATGTCTTTGTTATGTTTACAATGCAGCCGTGCATGTTGTTAATGAGCAGGTCTGTGCAGAGGTTGAGTGAAGGATTGTGTGCAGAGCGCATGGGGCAGCAACAGACTGCTGATGTTACTGGGTAAGTATTAACACATCTGGAATAGTGCCCTGCAGATGTTTACAAAACCTAAATTACAGCTGCACATTTAAATTCACTAATTAATTGATGAATGTAAATTAAATTTCTCAGCAATGGACCATGAAATGACCCCAACACATGATTGTGGAATTTGCCAGCCTTCCCTGTGTGTCTGTGTGTGAATGTGAGAGAGTGTCTGCGACTGTGTCTCTGTGTGTGAATGTGAGACTGTGTCTGTGTCTGTGTCTGTGTCTGTGTCTGTGTGTCTGTGTGTGAATGTGAGAGAGTGTCTGTGTCTGTGTGTGAATGTGAGACTGTGTCTGTGTCTGTGTGTGCTGCGTGCAGGCACGGAAATCGCTATCAATATATGGGGGGGACAGAATTTCTTGGCGGCTACACACGCGCACACGCACGCACACACACACGCACACACACACATATACACACACATACACACACATACACGCACACACATACATACACGCACACACATACATACACGCACTCACACACACATACACACACGTACATACACAAACATATACACACGCATACACACATATATACACACATACACACACATATACACACCAATACACGCACACACATACATACATGCACACACATACATACACACAGACACAGACACACACAGACACACACACACATACATACAGACACACACACACAAACACACACACATACACACAGACACAGACACACACACGTACACACACAAACACACACACCACACACACAGACACACACACACACAAACACACACACATACACACAGACACAGACACACACACGTACACACACAAACACACACACACCACACACAGACACACAGACACAGACACACACAAACACACACACGTACATACACAAACATACACACACACAGACGCACACACGTACATACACAAACACAGACACACACAGACACACACAGACACACACGTACATACACGTACATACACAAACATACACACACATACACACACACACATACACACGTACACATACACATACACACACACGTACATACACAAACATACACGTATACACACGCACATACATACATACACACACGCACATACACACACATACACACACACGCACGTACATACACACACATATACACACGTACACATACACGTACACACACGCACGTACATACACACACACGCACATACATACACACACGTACATACACATATACACACACACACATACACACGCGCACACACACATACACACGCATACACACAAACATACACGCATACACACACACGCATACACACACACGCATACACACACACGCATACACACACACGCATACACACACACGCATACACACACACGCATACACACACACGCATACACACACACGCATACACACACACGCACATACACACACACGCACACAAACATACATACACACACAAACATACACACACACAAACATATACACACACACACATACATACACACACACACAAACATATACACACACGCATACACACAAACATACACACACAAACATACACACACAAGCATACACACACACATATACACACAAACATACACACACAAACATACACACACAAACATACACACACAAACATACACACACATACACACACACGCATACACACACATACACACACGCATACACGCATACACGCATACACACACACACACACACATACACACACATACACACACACACATACACACACACACCGTGGGCCCTGTGAACGGTAATTACAGCTGAATCCAGCGCTACGTCTGCCTCCTCCAATCACCGCGCTCTATCGTCAGCCCCACCGCCTTCCTCCAATCATCGCGCTGACTCATCATGTCCCGCCCGCATTGCCTGCTGACCGACATCTCTCTCGTCCAATCGGCGCCCTCGTATCAGCAGTCCCACCCCCATTGTCCCGCGGAAAGCGGAGATTTCACTGGGTTTTAAAATCCGGATTACAAAAAATGAGGGGGGGGGGTCATCCCCTACCTCTCAAAACAGTGGGGGGACGTGTTCCCCCGCTCCCTCCCCCCCCCCCCCCCCCTGGGATTTCCGCCCCTGCGTGTGTGTGTGTGTGGCTGTGACTGTGTGTGTGACACAATAACACACAAATCAATAATACAGTGATCAGTAATACTAGGTTGCCAGACCAGTCTGGGTTTGTTCCGGATTAGTTGACCAATGTTGATCCTCATGGTTAGTCGTCACCATCCTATTATATTCATATTACCTTAGCTATAGGTTTAGGTTTATTATTGTCATGTGGACCGAGGTACAGTGAAAAGGTTTGTTTTGCATGTTGTCCAGTCAAATCAGATATAGCGTACATAAATACAATCATGTCAAAGTCAAGGGCAACAGATAGAGCAAAGGGTTAGATACAGAGTGCAGAATAGAGTTCTCAGCTTTGCCGCCCACCAGTTCAGTTCCATAAGCATCTATAATCAGTGGTGCAGCGGTAGAGTTGCTGCCTCACAGCGCCAGCGAGCCAGGTTTGGACCCCGACTACGGGTGCTGCCTGTACGGAGTTTATACCTTCTCCCCATGACTGCACGGGTTTTCTCTAGGTGCTCTGGATTTCTCCAACATTCCAAAGACGTACAGATTTGTAGGTAATTTGCTTCCGTTAATTGTCCCTAGTGTAGGATAGAACCAGTCCACAGGTGATCACTGTGTCTAGTCACTAGTCAGTGTGGACTCGTTGGGCCACAGGGCCTGTTTCCATGCTGTATCTCCAAAACTAAAACTGGAACAAAGTCCAATGTCTGCCATGAAATAGAGGTGAATTGTACAGTACCTTTCCTTATGCAAGATCAGGTTAGAGGTCTTCACCTTGGCAGCATTACCCTGTGTATTTGCTGCTCCTTTCAGACTCTGTAGTGTGGCAGAGGTAGAGAGAGGCATCCTGGCTCAGTTTCTCTACCTCTCCATTTCGCTCACAGCAGGATAATTCTAAAACATTCCATCACTCCAATCTCCTTCCAGACATTTTGAGAACATCTCCTGTCCCAGCTGACACCAATTAATTGAGAAAGAACAAGATTGAACTGCGATCTGTCTCTGGGGATGATGGTTGGGCCTCTGATGGAGATTTGCATCTTTATTCGAAACAGCCGACTGGAGGATAACAACTGGTTTTATTCCCCAAATCAAAAGGAGCGGTGGGGATCAGCCAGGAAACTTCAGGCTGTTGGGAGGGAAATTATTGGAAAACATCTAGGAAGCAGGATTTATGATTACTCGGGAAGCAAGGAGTGATTGAAGGAGTCAGCATGGATTTGTGCAGGGCAAATCCTGATTCACAAATCAGACTGAGTTTAGATGAAATAATTCAGAAAGTTGAGAACGACAAACCATTAATGGTGGTTTCAGTGACGTAAGCAAGACTTTGGCCAAAGTGCTGCATGGCAGGTTGGTCCAGAACGTGAAACCGCAAGGATGATGATGGAGGGTAGTGATGGGTGATGGCCCATCCATGTCCAACCGGGCTCAGTGTTGGGATCTCTGGTCACAGATATAAATACAGCTGGGCTGATTAGCAAGTTTGCTGGCAGAGAGCATTAAGAGTCTTGATACACACAGAAACTTTGGGGCTTCCTGAAAATGGCAACACAGGTGGATAGGGTAGTGAAGAATATATTTGGCTGCTTGGCTTCTCAGGTTGATACATACACTCTAAACACTGGGACGTCATATTGCAGTTGGAGCCTTGTATACAGTTGTGGTCGTCACATTACAGGAAGGATGTAGAGGCAACAGACAGAGTGAAGCGGAGATTTACCAGGGTGTGGAGGCCTGTGTTTATTAGGAGTGATTGGACAGGGTTGTTCTCACTGGAGTGATGGACGATGACCCAATGAGGGTTTATTAGGTTATTTGGAGCATAGACCGGTGAGATAAACTTTATTTATGAGGATAGTGGCGTCTAAAACTAGAGAGCATCAGTTTAAGGAGACGAGGAAGATTTAGGAACGGAGGGGCAATTGTTTCACACAGAGGGTGGTGGGTGAATGGAACAAGCAGCTTGTGGAGGTGGTGTCGGCAGATACAGAGGAAACTAAACTTTTACTGGCCCTTGGTACACATGACAATAAACTTAATGAAATGTAACTAGAGTTACAAGGCATTTGAACAGGAGTGGGTGGATATAGGTCAAACAGTAGTTAGGCATCGGAGCCAGTATGGAGAGTTAGGGCGAATGGCCTGTCTCTGTGTAAAACACTAAGTTTCAGGCGAAAGAATTTGTACTCTCTGCAGATTGGGAATGTGCTGGCCAGGAACATGCGTGATAAGAAGGCTGTGTTTTCCATCAACAACATGTGATTAATTCAACCTGACTCTGTCTGTATCTCCTGTAAATATTTTCACCTGCTTCTACTTATTGGGAGCTGAGATCAGAGCCAGACCGCTGGTAGTGCCGCAGCAGATGCTGCTACTCACCGAGTCCGTGTGCCATTTGGGGGTCAGGAGAAGGTGGGGGTCTGGTGGCTTCTGGCCTTGCGTTCTCTCCGGGACAGCATCTGGTTGCAGGTGCCGGTGCAGATCGAGGCTCCACACTCAGTGGCAATCCCACACCCTCACAGACAACTCAGCAGGTCAAGCAGCATCCATGGATGCTGACTACATCCTGACGCCGGGTACAGACCCTCCCATAGATGCTGCCTGACATCTGTTCCTCCAGCACTTTGTGTCTTGCTCAAGGTTTCAGCATCCGTAGCCTCTGGGTAAACGTGACCATAATCAACTCTTACCTGGGTAATACACTGACTCCGACAACTATAGTCACTGAGGGGTGGGGGATATGGGTGGGGGTGTGAGGATAGGGGTGAGGGGTGGGGGTGAGGGGTGAGGGGTGGGGGTGAGGGGATGGGGTGGGCGTAGGGGCGAGGGGTGGGGGTGAGATGTGAGGGATGGGGTGGGGGTAGGGGCGAGGGGTGGGGGTGAGGGGTGGGGGATTGGGTGGGCGTAGGGGCGAGGGGTGGGGGTGGGGGTGAGGGATGGGTGGGGATAGGGGTGAGGGGTGGGGGGTGAGGAGTGAGGGATGGGGTGGGCGTAGGGGCGAGGGGTGGGGGCGAGGGGTGGGGGCGAGGGGTGGGGGCGAGGGGTGAGGGGTGGGGGTGAGGGGTGGGGGTGAGGGGTGGGGGTGAGGGGATGGGGTGGGCATAGGGGTGGGGGTGAGGGGTGAGGAGTGAGGGATGGGGTGGGCGTAGGGGCGAGGGGTGGGGGTGAAGATTGGAGGAGATTTACTGGACAGGGTGATTGTTCTCAGGGATGCACCAAGCGGAGGCTGAAGAACAGTCACAGCCTCACTACACTGCAGACGTGCGGCCAATGGGATGGCCATCAGCCTGTAGCTGGTGACACAGACGGGTTCAGAGACTGGGCATGTGGTGTGTAACTGCTCAATGCCCCAGGACGTTTTGCCGTCCATAAGGCACATCAGGAGCACTCTCCACTTGCAGATCTTCCAATGCTCAGGAAGGGCAAGACCATCCAGAACAAATCAGCCCCCATTATTAATCAAAAATAATTTACCAATGACGATACAAAATAATGATTATGAACCAAAACTGTGGTAACACCCACCACCAAATCACCAAATGATCTAAGATACTAGAATATCAAATAACTACATAGAAACATAGAAAATATGTGCAGGAGGAGGCCATTCGGCCCTTCGAGCCAGCACCGCCATTCAATATGATCATGGCTGATAGTCCGCTATCTATAACCCGTGCCTGCCTTCTCCCCATATCCCTTGACTTCACCAGCCCCTAGAGCTCTATCCAACTCTCTCTTAAATCCATCCAGTGATTTGTCCTCCACTGCCCTCTGTGGCAGGGAATTCCATAAATTCACAACTCTCTGGGTAAAAAGTTTTTTTCTCAGCTCAGTCTTAAATGACCTCCCCTTTATTCTAAGACTGTGGCCCCTGGTTCTGGACTCACCCAACATTGGGAACATTTTTCCTGCATCTACCTTGTCCAGTCCTTTTATAATTTTATATGTTTCTATAAGATATCCCATCATCCTTCTAAACTCCAGTGAATACAAACCTAGTCTTTTCAATCTTTCCTCATATGACAGTCCTGCCATCCCAGGGATCAATCTCGTGAACCTACGCCGCACTGCCTCAATCACAAGGATGTCCTTCCTCAAATTAGGAGACCAAAACTGCACGCAATACTCCAGATGTGGTTTCACCAGAGCCCTATACAACTGCAGAAGAACCTCTTCACTCCTGTACTGACATCCTCTTATTATGAAGGTCAACATTTCATTAGCTTTCTTCACTGCCTGCTGTACCTGCACGCCACCTTTCAGTGACCGGTGCACAAAGACACCCAGGTCTCGCTGTACTTCCCCCTTACCTAACCTAACCCCATTGAGATAATAATCTGCCCCCTTGTTTTTGCCGCCAAAGTGGATAACCTCACATTTATCTACATTATATTGCATCTGCCCACTTGCTCAACCTGTCCAGGTCCCCCTGCAACCTCCTAACATCCTCTTCATAGTTCACACTGCCACCCAGCTTTGTGTCATCCGCAAACGTGCTAGTGTTGCTCCTAATTCTCTCTTCCAAATCATTTATATATATATGGTAAACAATTGCGGCCCCAACACCGAGCCTTGCGGCACTCCACTCGCCACTGCCTGCCATTCTGAAAAGGACCCGTTCACTCCTACTCTTTGCTTCTGGTCTGCCAACCAATTTTCTATCCATGTCAACACCCTACCCCCAATACCATGTGCTCTAATTTTAGTCACCAATCTCCCGTGCGGAACCTTATCAAAGGCTTTCTGAAAGTCTAGATACACTACATCCACTGGCACCCCTTCGTCCATTTTACTTGTCACATCCTCAAACAATTCCAGAAGATTAGTCAAGCATGATTTCCCTTTCATAAATCCATGTTGACTTGGACTCATCCTTTTACTGCTATCCAAATGCCCCATTATTACCTCTTTAATAATTGACTCCAGCATCTTTCCCACCACCGAAGTCAGGCTAACTGGTCTGTAATTCCCCGTTTTCTCTCTCGCTCCTTTCTTGAAAAGTGGCATAACATTAGCTATCCTCCAATCCAGGAACTGATCCTGAATCTATTGGACATTGGAAAATGATCACCAATGCGTCCACTATTTCTAGAGCCACCTCCCTTCTTATACTTCGCGCATTCATATACAATACTTTTAATTCCTTACGCATCTCACCTTTCACATCGATCCCTATTACACTTGGCCATACTCTCCTATCCCTTTGTGAGCTTCCTTTCCCGTTAATTCAGTGGTCATTAACCATCCCTTTACTCTCTTTCCCTTTAACTCCATCGTCAACTATCCCATTTGACACCCCACCCCCCTATTCAGTTTAAAACCACCCGTGTAGCAGTGGCAAACCTGCCTGCCAGAATGCTGGTCCCCCACCTGTTAAGATGCAATCCGTCCCTTTTGTAAAGTTCCCCCTTACTCCAAAACAGATCCCAGTGATCTAAGAATCTATAATACAATCCTTATTGATGATACATTCCACACCCCCCGCCGTGCCCAGTGGGTCCCCCCCCCCCCTCTCTCCCCACAGTGGGGGTCCTTCTACACAAGGATTGTGCCCCTCTGCATCGGGGCCCTGGCGTGGAGCCCACCAGCCCAGCCTGCCCCTGACTGCACTGTATACAACATACAACAGGCAGCGTCTTCCAACTCAATACCTTGCACTGCCCCAGGACAGGACAGGGCAGCACCGCCACTTGCAGGTTCCCCTCACAATCACTCCATTCTCTGTTTACAACAGATAGTCCTCCGCCAGTTTCGCCACCTCCAACATGACCCCTCCACTCGCCACATCTTCCCATCTCCGCCCCTATCTGCCTTCCGCAAAGACCGCTCCCTCCGCAACTCCCTCGTCAATTCTTCCCTTCCCTCCTGCTCCACTCCTTCCCCGGGCACTTTCCCTTGCAACCGCAAGAGATGCTACACTTGTTCCTTCACCTCCCCCATCCACTCCTTTCAGGGACCCAAGCAGTCATTCCAAGTCCGACAGAGGTTCACCTGCACCTCCTCCAACCTCGTCTACTGCATCCGTTGCTCCAGATGCCAGCTAATCTACATCGGTGAGACCAAGCGGAGGCTAGGCGATCGTTTCGCCGAACACCTCCGCTCGGTCCGCAATAACCAACCCGACCTCCCGGTGGCTCAGCACTTCAACTCCCCCTCCCACTCCGTATCCGACCTCTCGGTCCTGGGCCTCCTCCATGGCCAGAGTGAACAACACCGCAAGTTTGAGGAACAACATCTCATATTCCGCTTGGGGAGTCTGCATCCTCTGGGCTTAAACATTGAATTTTCTCAATTCTGTTAACCCAGACTGCTCCTTTCCCCCCACCCCCCCACCTCTCCCTCAGCCCTCGGGCCCTGACATTCCTTCTCCATCTCCCCCCCCCCCCCCCCCCAAGTCGCACTAGCTTCTCATTTTCACACCAGAAACAGCTTACAATGGCCTGCTTTCCTTATCACCAATACTTTTTTGCATATCTTTCACTCATTGTTCTTGCTTTATCTCTCCATATCACTGTTTATATCTCTCGTTTCCCTGATCCCTGACCAGTCTGAAGAAGGGTCTCGACCCGAAACGTCGCCTATCTCCTTCACTCCTTAGATGCTGCTGCACCCGCTGAGTTTCTCCAGCTTTTTGTGTAACACTCCATTCTCACTTGGAAGTGCGTCACCAACCTTGCATGGTCACTGGACCTCTCCCCGCCCTGGTCAGAGTGTTCCACGGCATGTTGTGGTTCTGAGGGCAGCTTTCTTCTCTCTGCAGGGGTGGTCAGTAGAGGCTGGGCCTTCCCATGAGGCACCCCTGGAGGAAAGCTTACTTTGGATAACTGTTTGATAAATACCCAGGATCAGAGGGCTGGCTTTTCTGGATGTTCTTGACAACGACAGCTGATATCTGTTTCCTTGCTGGTGATTCTAGGACATGAACTCATCACTTTCACACACTGACTTAACCCTTGTGATGTGTGTGGAGCGATAGACTAACCTGTCCCCAGATATTTGCCAATATTCTCCAAAGACGTAGAGGTTTGTAGGTTAATTGGCTTGGTAAATGTAAAGATTTTCCCTAGTGGGTGTAGGATAGTGTTAATGTGCGGGGATCGCTGGTTGACGCAGACCCGATGGGCCGAAGGGCCTGTTTCTGCACTGTATCTCTAAACTCTAAACTAAACTAATTGTATTCTTGTTGTTGAGACATCACATGGCATTTGGAAAGCCTTGTGCAGCTTGTTGTCATGACGATGGTGTAGTTGGAACGATGCCGTTTGTTTACGGAGGAATTGAGCCAAACACAACTTCAGCCCTGACCCGGCCCCTCAGGTTTTGGCCACAAATCACATGTCTGCTTCAAATCAAACCCGTTTAGGTTTATGGGCTGCTCTGACGTGTTCCCAGAAAGTCCTTTCCCATCAATGAATCTCCCAGACATGACAGAAATCCCTTAAATTAAATCATAGTGTTGCATCAGGCAGCATCAGGAGGTGTAACAGACTTCATGTTTTTGGGGAATTGTTCATCAGAACTTTTCTTCCATTTAACGTTTCCGTGAATTAATAAGTACAATTATCACTCCTGGCATTTCAACCTCTGACCTCTGCACTGGAGCCTAAGGGTCGGGTCCTGTCCATGGCTGGGGCACTTTTCAGAGTGGACTCTGCTCGGCTGAGGGTCGATTTAACAGAGACGCTGCACTTCACCCAAGGTGAGCTTTTCACTGCTGTTCTGCAGTAAAGTGCTACTAAAGCTTTTCACTGTACCTCGGGAATTGAAGGAAGTGTCTGGGTATTAATGAAGGGGGTGACATGGAAGTTGTGATAGTCATCCAGAGACCCACCCTGACACCACCCTGGCCACGCTCTCATCTTACTGCTACCATTGGGAAGAAGGTACAGGAACTGGAAAAATGTGAGATCCTGATTCAGGAACAGGTTCTTCCATCAACCATTAGGTATTGATCGCTGCACCAATGAACTATTGATTTATTTCGTTACACTCAGGGCTTTGTGGTTTTATTTGCACCAGTATTGGAGTTATTAATATATTGATCTATTGTTTAGTATATATCTATGTGTATTGCGTTTACGGGCTCGTGAAGCTGCTGTGGGGAGGAATGTTGTTGCTCGGGTGCTCATGGCAATTAAACCGTCTGTCCTCTGGCGGTCTGTAATATACAGAGAAGATTTACAAGAATGTTGTCAGGACCAGAGGGTGTGAACTACTAGGCTGGGACTCTACTCCTTCCTTAGAGCGCATGAGGATGAGGGGTGATCTTATTGAGGTGTATAAAATCATGAGAGACACACACAGTCTCTTGCCCAGAGTAGGGGAATCGAAGACCAGTGGACATAGGTTTAAGGTGAAGGGGAAAAGATTTAATAGGAATCTGAGGGGTAACTTTTTCACACATAGAGTGGTGGGTGTATGGAACAATCTGCCAGAGGAGGTAGTTGAGGCAGGAACTATCCCAAAGTTTAAGAAACATTTAGACAGGTACACGGATAGGACATATTTGGAGGGATATGGACCAAACGCGGGCAGGTGGGACAAGTGTAGATGGGACATGTTGGCTGGTGTGGGCAAGTTGGGCTGAAGGGCCTATTTCCACACTGCATCACTCTAAATCTACCTGAGATTGTGCCCTGGTCCGCAGATCACAGCTGCTGCAGGAGCCGCCAATCTCGGCCTCTCGATCTGAGACATCTGATGCTGCAATCTCACATCAGCGCAGACCTCCAGTGACCGTCCAGCTCAGCTGTGACCACTCACTCCCAGCTTTGGTCTCACTTGATGCTATCTCACACCAACCATCTCATCCTCTCATCACTCTGTAACCAGCCCGCCCTTTCCCCAGCTGACAGGAGTCATCACAGGGTTTACACAAGGCTTCCCTCAGCCATCCTCCAGCCCAGCTGCCAAGTCTGACTCAGTGTCAGCTGACAGTGTTTACCAGGTAACCTGCTCTGGCTGACCAGGTACTTAACTGTGAGGTTGCCACACAGAGGGCAATGGCAATAAATGTCTCATGCACCTTCCTCATCTTCTTTAGTTGGAGGGTGGTGAATCTGTGGAATTCTTTGCACAAAGGGATGTGGAGGCCAAGTCGATGGATATTTTTAAGGCAGAGATGGATAGATTTGTGATTAGTGCGGGTGTCAGGGGTTATGGGACGAAGGCTGGAGAATGGGGTTAGGAGGGAGAGATAGATCAGCCATGATTGAATGACAGAGTGGACTTGATGGGCTGAATGGCCTAATTCTGCTCCTATCACTAATGAACATGAATATTAAATGTGATCTGACCACTCTGCCATTAGTTATTATTAATAAATCAGTTGGATCATTTGAACAACAGTAATGGATTTTTTTTAAAGGTTTGTAATAGATCAAAGAAGCTCAAACATGATGTTAGAACAACATACAAATTCCCCTGAAATCTAAGATTGTGTTGATTTATGCGATGTGCTTTCCAAGTCAGCTGCTGTTTTGTGTACAGCTTATATTTTTGTGGAAATTTAAATTCATGTTGAACATATTTCTGCAGTGATGTAAAGTTTATATTTTAGGATTTGTGAGTGTTGTAAGTCAATGACTTGTTGCAGTCTGTCATGGAAATAATTAGGTTTATTTTTATTAAGCATCAACTGCATTTAATGTAACTATTTAAGGATACTGTGTAACAATATTTTCTGTGAAGGTCTGTCAGCCAAATCTTGCATTAGTGAGAATGAAGAACAATGAATCTGCTGCAAGCAATCACTGAAAACAAACGGAGAAATCCATTTTGCATTTTCCAGAGGGAAACTATATCAAGAGCCAGGAGTGTTTAATTGTCAATGATAGACACTAAAAGCTGGAGTAACTCAGGAATGCGTGACGTTTCGGGTCGAGACCCTTTAGACGTACTTGCTCATAAAGACAATACACACAGATAATATATAATAATCAAAAATACAATACATGAATACCCATAATACTGAGTAACTATAATAGTGCAGAAACTGAGGTCCATAGTGCTACCACAGACACAGTTTGTGTTAGATCACAGTTGCTAAGGTCAGTGTTGTGCAGTGTTCAACAGCCTGAAGGTTGTTGGGAAGAAGCTGTTCTTGAACCTGGAGGTCACGGTTTTCAGGCTCCTGTACCTTCTTCCCCATGGTGGCAGCGAGATGAGAGCGTGGCCAGGGTGGTGTGGGTCTCTGATGATGCTGGCTGCATTTATGAGGCAGCGCCTCCTGTAGATGCCTTCGATGGTGGGGGGGTCAGTATCTGTGATGGACCGGGCAGTGTGTGGTGGGGGGTCAGTACCTGTGATGGACCGGGCAGTGTGTGGTGGGGGTGGGGGGGGTCAGTACCTGCGATGGACCGGGCAGTGTGTGGTGGTGGGGGGGGGGGGTCAGTACCTGTGACAGACCAGGCAGTGTGTGGTGGGGGTGGGGGAGGGGTGGTGGGGGGTCAGTACCTGTGACGGACCGGGCAGTGTGTGGTGGGGGTGGGGGGGGGTCAGTACCTGTGACTGACCAGGCAGTGTGTGGTGGGGGTGGGGGGGGGTCAGTACCTGTGATGGACCGGGCAGTGTCCACCACTCTCTTTAGCCCAGGATCTTGAGGCTGTTGACTCTCTCCAGCACTGACTCATCCATGAAGCAGTTTGATGGATTCCGGCTTCCCCTGCAGTTTGTTCCATGTTCTGGATGTGATTACTCTAGGCTGGAGGTGTGTTGCTGCAATTCCCATAGATGGGACAGGCTGAGGAGCAGAGTGGTTTAGGTTTCACTGGGACAATTACCTCAGAATCTGCAGGTTAGTACAGGTTATTTACAGCTCGGCTGTGTTCGCTGTGAATTCCAGCTAACCCTTTGATGGAAGCATATTATAACCACCTATATGATCCATTTGTCTGCCTGGTTCATTCATTTCTGCATTCTTTAGGCAGGTCTATTTTGTCCAGCTTTTAGTTTCTATTTAAACATCACAGTGTACGTTAAAGGTCAGTGTGAACTCTGGGTAGCATCAGATTGTGAGCATCGCTGACCAGGGAGGACGGGGGATGGAAATGGAATAGGGCCGAGAGAATCACATAATGAAATATGGTCATATTCCCAAGGACCGGGTGAATTCCCACTGGGAATTGCACAACTCCCACACCCATCCCGGCCTGTGTTTCTGTCTCTAGACCGCCCGCATCCCCACACTATTTAAGGAGCAATATTGGAACTAATCAGGAATAATACAATTAACATGAGGAAATAGATGTAAGTTGTTACTGATAAGTGTCATGTACAGTTGGTGCTTGGTGCCAGGAAAGATAGAACTCGCAAACTGGGTGGCTGCAGAGAAATGTAAAATTAATCCGGTTGCGACACGCATGTAATGTGTTACAGTAAACACACGTGTAATGCGTTACGTAAACACGCGTGTAATGCGTTACAGTAAACACATGTGTAATGCGTTACGTAAACACGCGTGTAATGCATAACAGTAAACACGCATGTAATGCGTTACAGTACACACGCGTGTAATGCATTACAGTAAACACGTGTGTAATGCGTTATGTAAACACACATGTAATGTGTTACAGGTAACACACATGTAATGTGTTACAGGTAACACGCATGTAATGTGTTACAGGTAACACGCATGTAATGTGTTACAGTAAACAAGCATGTAATGTGTTACAGGTAATACGCATGTAATGTGTTACAGTAAACAAGCATGTAATGTATTACAGGTGACACGCATGTAATGTGTTACAGGCAACACGCCTCTGCGGACATCCCTCCCTTACATCACATGTTGTGCAGCTTCAGCACAGATACTTTGTTCAGGCGCTCCTCGGTCCAAAGTTCCACACTCCTACAGGAATAAAACTCACTCTGTGATCGACGGCCACTGCAATTTGACAGAAAGAGTCCCGTGGGTTTTATAACTATGAATGGAACTGATTAGTTGGATTATTCTTAGAATACCAAGCTTCAGTTCGGGGCTGGATGGTGGTATTGAGGAGCGGGCCTCGTGTTACAGACCCTGGCTGCTCTGGACAGCATTGCTCCGGTTCATTCTGCAATTTGTTTTCTCAGCAAATGTTCCCGGAACTTGTTATTGACAAGGGAAACATTTATTGAGGCAATGTACAAATCTGGATCTTTCTATCAGGCCTGTCATATCTTCTTAACAAACTTGAATATACTTTGCAGGGTCCCATGGAAGGGCGAGAGGCTCCCAATTCATTCCAATAGTTTGATTATTCAGAGCAGTGTAGCCCAGTGTGTAAACAGAGGGAACTGGGACTCTGATATTAACGGGAATGTTGAGCGGCAACAGTGGCTGCTTGTCCCCCTGCTTGTCCCCGTGGATGCCCCCGTGGATGCCCCCGTGGATGCCCCCCTGGTTGCCCCCCTGGTCGCCCCCCTGTCCCTGACCCAGACGCGTGGAACAGACCTTCCTTACGCATTGAGAGTGAGGGTCTCATGGGCGCGGTGTTACAACTGGCTTGAGCCCAGGGTCACCCCGTTCCTGCCCAACACCATCATCACCCACTCCAAAAGCGTCAAGGCTCATTCCATTGTCATGTCCACAGGTACAGGTGAGGTACAGGTCAGGTACAGGTGAGGTACAGGTACAATGTCACTCGTGCTCGCAGCAACGTCACAGGACAGAGACTCAGACAATACACAAATGCATTAATTATACACGAATTACACAATTTCTACAACACAATGAGAAGAAAAACTAAAATATTGGAGCAAGACACAATTGGTAAAGAAGTCCATGTTGCTGCAAAAGATGGTCGTTGTGTTCCGTTGCTGAGGTGGGATCAGGGTTTGGGGGTCGGTTGCAGGAAAGTATCTGTTCCTGAACCTGGTGGTGAGGGACTTGAAGCTTCTGTAGCTCCTGCCCGCCGGCAGCAGTGAGACCAGGGCCCGGCCCGGATGGTGAGAGGGGCCAGGAACAAGCTGGAAGCAGGGGGCTCGGGGGGGGGGGGGGGGGGGGGAGGGGAAAGAGAGTGGCGTTTAAACACAAGGATGTGCAGGGAATGGAGGGATATGGATCGCGTTCAGGCAGAGATTAGTTTAATTTGGCATCGTGCACAGCATAGACATTGTGGGCCGAAGAGCCTGTTCCCGTACTGTACCGCTCTCTGTTCCATCTGCCCACATTGTCAGTCCCTCCGTTCCCTGTAAGCGATCGGGAAGAGGCGGGCAGAGCGGAACGGCACGGCGAGGTGGGGCTAGGTTCGCTGGTGCAGAGAGAGAGAGAGATAGATGTGTGTGTGTGTGTGTGTGGCCCGCCGCCAAGTGTCACCCATTGTGCAGCGATGAGGAGCGAGTGCGGGCGGCTCCGGAGAACAGCGCAATGGGGAACAGTCATCACAAGAAGCGAGTGGCCCAAAGCGCCAAGCCGCGGCCCGCCTGGCACATCGGCCTCGGCCGCCGCCCGGGAAAGAAGAAAGCAGGTATTTCCCGGTGTGTCCACACACACACACACACACACACACACACCCGCGATGCAGCGCCGCAGCGAGCCGCCGACATGTGGCAATGGATGTCATGGACTGTAGCGGCTCTGCCTCGGGAACTGCACTGGTCAATTGCTGCCTGCTTCTGGGCAAGGTCTGGGTTTACGTGTGGGCCGGGACTAGCCGGGGACTGGCCGGGACTGGCCGGGGACTGACCGGGGACTGACCGGGACTGACCCGGACTGACCGGGTCCGAAACGTCGCCTATCTCCTTCGCTCCTTAGATGCTGCTGCACCCGCTGAGTTTCTCCAGCTTTTTGTGTAACCCCTGACGGGTACTGGCCGGACTGACCGGGACTGGATATAACCGGGGCACAAGGTGTTTTCTGAATTGAGCCAGCCTACCTCGTTGTAACAAGAACTGTTTCATGTCCGCTGCATGATGAGGTGGATGTGTTATTTTGAACTGTGGTCGGACAGGTTTGGCCGAGTTGTGAAGTGTCCCCCTGTGGAAGGGTTCGCACCCAGTTAATTGGTGCGGTTATAATCGGTATCCTCATGCTTCGTGCATTGATGACAATATCTCCATTCAGCAGATTACTGAAGCTGAGATCAGTGTTAGAATGTGGAGCAAGGTGCTGGCCTATCTCCGGGGCTGTGGGAGCCGGGCTCTGCTGTAAAACGAGAGAGGCAGGTATTGTTTCATGCAGGTACTGGAAGGGGCCAACATGCCTGCACTTGTGTAAGCGAATATCCCAACACACCCATGCAAATGTGGGGCGGTGTGTGTCAGCGACGGAGCTTTGCACGATGATAGCTATTATTCCTGATGAAGTCGAGACCAGACAAGTGTGATTATCAGTTTGAGACTCTCTGGCCATGTGATACCTGCAGTGTGAGCGTCACATTGATTTCCCTTCCATTCATTTTAACATTAAATGTAGTTAAGAACTCGCGTTCTATGTGTAAGGACCGGAGTTTAGGTGCTGGGGTAACGACTGTCCAGTGGCCGGAGTAATGATGGGGACGGAGTGGGATACGGGATGGGGCCTGGCGTAATGTGCAATGGTACGTGAGTGGGTCTCATAAGATCGTGTGATAGGAGTAGAATAAGGGCATTCGGCCCATCGAGTCTACTCCACCATTCAATCATGGCTGATCTATCTCTCCCTCCTTCCTTCTCCCCATAACCCCTGACACCCGTACTAATCAACAATCTATCAATCGGCCTTAAAACTATCCATTGACCTGGCCTTCAGTGTGGCAAAGAATTCCACAGATTCACCACATTCTGACTAAAGAAATTCCTCCTCATTTCCTTCCCAAAAGAAAATATTTTAATTCTGAGGCTGTGACCTCTAGTCCTAGACTCTCACACTGATGGAAACATCCTCTCCACATCCACTCTATCCAAGCCTTTCACTATTCTGTATGTTTCAATGAGGTCCCTCCTCATTCTTTAAAAACTCCAGCGAGTACAGGCCCAGTGCCGACAAACATCTGATACAGGATTCGGGTTGCATACGGGATGGGGTTGCATACAGACGGTGTGGGTACAGTACGTGATACAAGACGTGTTCTGATACGGGATGGGGTCTGATACAATAGACAATAGGTGCAGGAGGAGGCCATTCGGCCCTTTGAGCCAGCATCACCGTTCAATGTGATCATGACTGATCATCCCCAATCAGTACCCCATTCCTGCCTTCTCCCCATATCCCCAGACTCCGCTATTTTTAAGAGCCCTATCTAGCTCTCGCTTGAAAGCATCCGAGAACCTGCCTCCACCGCCCTCTGAGGCAGAGAATTCCACAGACTCGCTACTCTCTGTGAGAAAGTGTTTCCTCATCTCCGTTCTAAATGGCTTACTCCTTATTCTTAAACTGTGGCCACTGGTTCTGGACTCCCCCAACATTGGGAACATGTTTCCTGCCTCTAGCGTGTCCAAACCCTTAACAATCTTATATGTTTCAATGAGATCCCCTCTCATCCTCCTAAACTCCAGAGTGTACAAGCCCAGCCGCTCCATTCTCTCAGCATATGACGGTCCCGCCATCTCACGTGAATCTACGCTGCACTCCCTCAATAGCAAGAATGTCCTTCGTCAAATTAGGGGACCAAAGCTGCACACAATACTCCAGGTGTGGTCTCACTAGTGCTCTGTACAACTGCAGAAGGACCTCTTTGCTTCTATGTTCAATTGCTCTTGTTATAAAGGCCAACATGCCATTCGCTTTCTTCACTGCCTGCTGTACCTACATGCTTACTTTCATAGACTGACGAACAAGAACCACCAGATCTCATTGTACTTCCCCTTTTCCCAACTTGACACCATTTAGATAGTAATCTGCCTTCCTGTTTTTGCTACCAATGTGGATAACCTCACATTTATCTGCATTAAACTTCATTTGCCGTGCATCTGCCCATTCCCCCAACCTGTCCAAGTCACCCTACATTCTCATAGCATCCTCCTCACAGTTCACACTGCCACCCAGCCTTGTGTCATCTGCAAATTTGCTAATGTTACTTTGAATCCCTTCATCCAAATCATTGATGTATATTGTAAATAGCTGCGGTCCCAGCACCGAGCCTTGCGGTACCCCACTAGTCACTGCCTGCCATTCTGAAAGGGACCCATTAGTCCCTACTCTTTGTTTCCTGTCGGCCAACCACTTTTCAATCCATGTCAGCACTCTACCCTCAATACCATGTGCCATAATTTTGCCCATTAATCTCCTATGTGGTACCTTATCAAATGCTTTCTAAAAGTCCAGGTAAACTACATCCACTGGCTCTCCTGTTACTGCTATCCAAATGTGCGGCTGTCTCATCTTTTATAATTGACTCCAGCATCTTCCCCACCACCGATGTCAGGCTAACTGGTCTATAATTCCCTGTTTTCTCTCTCCCGCCTTTCTTAAAAAGTGTGATAACATTAGCTACCCTCCAATCCACAGGAACTGATGCTGAGTATAGAACATTGGAAAATTATCACCAATGCATCCACGATTTCTACAACCACTTCCTTAAGTACCCTGGGCTGCAGACCATCAGGCCCTGGGGATTTATCAGCCTTCAGTCCCATCAGTCTATCCAACACCATGTCCTGCCTAATGTGGATTTCCTTCAGTTCCTCACCCCAGATCCTCTGGCCACTACTATATCAGGAAGATTGTTTGTGTCCTCCTTAGTGAAGACAGATCCAAAGTACCTGTTCAACTCATCTGCCATTTCCTTGTTCCGCATAATAAATTCACCTTTTTTGGTCTTCAAGGGTCCAGCTATATTTAAGAGGGCGTTAGATGTGGCACTTGTGGCTAAAGGGATCAGGGGGTATGGAGAGAAGGCAGGTACGGGATACTGAGTTGGATGATCAGCCATGATCACATTGAATGGCGGTGCAGGCTCGAAGGGCCGAATGGCCTACTCCTGCACCTATTTTCTATGTTTCTATGTTTCTAACTTTGGTCTTAACTAATTTTTTCATCTTCACATACCTAAAGAAACTTTTACTATCCTGCTTTATATTCTTGGCTAGCTTACCTTCGTACCTCATCTTTTCTCCCTGTATTGTCTTTTTGGTTATCTTCTGTTGCTCTTTAAACATTACCCAATCCTCTTGCTTCCCGCTCACCTTTGCTACGTTATACTTCTTCGCTATAACTTTTATTCTGTCCCTGACGTCCCTTGTCAGCCATGGTCATCCCTTTCCCCCCTTGGAATCTTTCTTCCTTCTAGGAATGAACTGATCCTGCATCTTCTGTATTATTCCTAGAAACACCTGCCCTTTTTGTTCCACTGTCATCCCTGCTAGTGTATCTTTCCAGTCAACTTTGACCAGCTCCTCCCTCGTGGCTCCATAGTCCCCTTTATTCAACTGCAACACTGACATCTCCGATCTACTCTTCTCCCTCTCCAATTGTGGATTAAACCTGACCACTGCCTTCAAATGGCTCATTAACCTCAAGGTCCTTTATCAAATCCGGTTGGTTCATTACATAACACTAAATCCAGAATTGCCTTCTCCCTGGTAGGCTCCAATACAAGCTGTTCTAAGAATCTAAGATACGGGATGGGGTCTGATACGGGACGTACTTGATATGGGACAATCTCGGGCATCAGGACTGAGGGAAGGCCGTGGTGTCCTGGTTTTTATAAAATATATCATATCTGCTGGTTTATAATGTTAGAAGGCAGGAGTAGGATTTTGTGCTTTTATTCTGCCCACATTCATGCATGCAGCAAATATTACCACTGATCAAGCTTTGGGGAGATGGTTTCTCAGGAGATCCCTTCCTGGTTACAAACTCTTGCCCTGGTGTGAGAAGCACGATGTAAACCAGGCTGCAGGTACACTGTGAACCTCAGGTGGCTCTGTTCGTTACATTCATGATTGGGATGAAAATGATGTTAAATTGTTTATAAATTTGCAGTTAACACCAGAAATGGTGGGATAGCGGACAGTGAGGAAGGGTATCTGCGCTTGCAGCATCTAGTTGGGAAGGTGGGCCAAGGCATGGCAAATGGAATTTAACTCTGAAGTGTGAGGTGTTTGCACTTTGGTGTATCAAACCGGGGAAGGGTTTACACAGTAAACGGGCATGCCCTGGAGAACAGACGGTTAGGCTCAGGGTCAGGGTCAAGGTTCGCATCAGGGTCATGGTCAGGGGTAGGGTCAGGGTCAGGGTTAGGCTCAGGGTCAGGGTGTGGGTCAAGGTTAGGGTTAGTTTTAGGGTTAGGCTCAGGGTCATGGTCAGGGTTAGGGTCAGGGGTAGGGTTAAGGTTAGGCTCAGGGTTACGGTCAGGGTGTGGGTTAGGGTCAGGGTGTGGGTCAGGGTTAGGGTCAGGGGTAGGGTCAAGGTTAGGCTTGGGGTTAGGCTCAGGGTTACGGTCAGGGTTAGGGTGTAGGTCAGGGTCAGGGTGTGGGTCAGGGTTAGGGTCAAGGTTAGGGTTAGTTTTAGGGTTAGGCTCAGGGTCATGGTCAGGGTTAGGGTCATGGTCAGGGTTAGGGTCAGGGGTAGAGTCAAGGTTAGGCTCGGGGTTATGCTCAGGGTTACGGTCAGGGTCAGGGTGTGGGTCAGGGTCAGGGTTAGTGTTAGGTTTAAGGTTAGGGTTGGAGAGATCTGGGAGTACAGCTGCATGGTTCCACGGTACACGGTGAACAGGGCTGTGCAGAAGGTGCCTGCAGGAAATTTGTGCCTCTGTCTTTCGATTCAAAGGGAAGGTGCGGGTTGTTCTGAAATGCTAATTCATGTGTCAGCTGGTGGCAAAGGTTTGGCAGGGAATGGAAAAGATGAAATTCATGCAAATGTTATCAATTAATAATTAAAGTTTCAGCATTTGAATGTAATATCAGGCGGTGCCCGGGATACATGAGTCCTGTCCCTGTCATCTCATGTCAGAAACGCCTGCTCTCAGGAGCCACTCACATGTATCGGCCTGGACACTCGTCTTATCGTTCTTTCATTTCACTGACTGTTGCCCCTGACACTACCCTTAATTTAAAAAAATAATAATATGTACTGTTTAGGGAGGAACTGCAAATGCTGGTTTACACTGAAGATAGACACAAAATGCTGGCATAATTCAGCAGTTCAGGCAGCATCTGTGGGGAACATAGACAGGTGACGTTTCACAGAGTGCTGGAGTAACTCAGTGGGTCAGGCAGCATCTGTGGGGAACATGGATAGGTGATGCTTTGGTTCAAGACCCTCTTTCAGATCTGTGTCCAGTCATTGAATTCCATGAAACATTTCATTATTGCCAGTTTGAAAAATGCTCTGGGCCATTGACATGAAGTCTGATTCCGGTTAGTCAAGTCTCCCGTAACACCAGGACTATCCAGATGGTACAAAAGTGGGTAGTTTTGTAGATGGTGGTTGTGAAAGATTGCAACAGGATCTTGATCAATTGGCCAGGTGGGCTGAGGAATGGTTGATGAAATTTAATGCAGAGAAATGTGAGGTGTTGCATTTTATGAAGTCAAACATGGGCAGGAGCTACACAATGAATGGTAGAGCTCTGGGGAATGTTGTAGAGCAGAGGGATCTAGGAGTACAGGTGCATGGTTCCTTGAAGGTCGAGTCGCAGGTAGATAAGGTGGTCAAAAAGGCTTTTGACACATTGGCCTTCATTAGTCAGAGTATTGAGTATAGAGGTTGGGAGGTCAAGTTGCAGTTATATAAGACGTTGGTGAGGCCACATTTAGAATATTGTGTTCAGTTCTGAGCACCATGTTATAGGAAAGGTATTGTCAAGCTGGAAAGGGTACAGAGAAGATTCACAAGGATGTTGCTGGGACTAGAGGGTATGAGCTACAGGAAGAGGTTGAGTAGGCTGGGTCTCTATTCCTTGGAGCACAGGAGGATGAGGGGAGATCTTATAGAAGTGTATAAAATCATGAGAGGAATAGACCGGATAGATTTACAGAGTCTCTTGCCCAGAGAAGGGGAATTGAGAACCAGAGGACATAGGTTCAAGTTGAAGGGGAAAAGATTTAATAGGAATCTGAGGGGTAACTTTTTCACACAAAGGGTGGTGGGTGTATGGAACAAGCTGCCAGAGGAGGTAGTTGAGGCTGGACTATCCCAACATTTAAGAAGCAGTTAGACATGGATAGGACAGGTTTGGAGGGATATGGACCAAATGCAAGCAGGTGGGACTAGTGTAGCTGGGACATGTTGGCCGGAGTGGGCAAGTTGTTTCCTCCCGTATCACTCTGTGACTATGATTCCATTGAGGGGCATTGGCAGGTACTTGAGACTTCATGGGCATTCTTGTTGCTCAGTGGCCAGAGCAGGATGTTGCCTCTGTCTTACAAATATGGGATTCTTATGGGGAAGAGTGATCTTAATATTAGAGTGATCGTTACAATGTTAGTTTGGATTTAAAAGTGACGTTGTTTGATGCAAAAGTGTCTCAATCATAAGAGAGAAGCTGTTAGTGTTTTTGACAAGATACCACCAGGCTGGTTTACCAGGTTTGGGCACATGGACTCGGAGGTAAAGCATTGGGAAGTGGTTATTGGAGAGAAGGCATGTCCCTCTAGCCTGGGCATGTTGTGGTGAATGGGGATTGCAAGCATCCGTGATTGTTCACATTCTCTATCGGGCCGAGGTGCCCAAATGACACATTTCCAAGTTTAATGTTGATACTGAACGGGTGGGACTGTGAGTGTGGAGGGGAGTGTCAATAGGCTTCTCGGAGACACGGACAAACTGAGTGAATATAAAGCTGGGTAGTTGTTGAGAGATTGGGAAGTGTTCAAACTGATCTGTGTGTGCTGACAGACAAAACCAAGAGACAGGTGCAACAGTAGGAGAGGGCTCGAGTACAGAGTCTCATTGCAATGTAGTTTAGTTTCGAGTTATGGCAGCACTAAACCAGCAACTGTGTTTCAACTTGTCCTAACTCGGTGATTGTTGGCGTTTACTTTGCCTGGGTCTCGCCTTGTTCCTGCCTGGGACCTGTGTTAGTTGCTTCAGGTCGGGTTAGCCTTGGCAGTGCTCTGCGTCACGTGGCTGCGCACTGCTGTGTGTTTAGTCATTTGGAATGAGGCGCTGGAACAATTACTGCAGGTAGAAGCTAAAAACTGAAGCCCTGTGTTGGAGTCTGCATTCCCTCACTCAGCGGGAGCCTGAGCCAATCTCCTTGCCGATACAACAGAGCAAAGCTGCTGAGTAAACAGTCTCCAAACGCACAAGGACAGTGTCGTCCAGTCAGACCAACAGTAATTGTAGCCTCAGTGGACCATCACATTGTTGAGGAACATTGGGTGAGGTGTTGGCCAACGAGCATGGATCCAGGGCTTCTATGTGAGCTGATTAATCATTAATGTCAGTCATGTCGGCTTTTGGGAATCTGGCAATATTGATTACCAGGGGTGTCTACTAGGGGCGCTGCACTGACAGCAGCCTCTGCCTGCAGCCCGTTTTTTCCCTCTTTTTTAAAATCTGTTTTTTGGGGAATCTTTAACTTTTATATGTGGGGGAGGGGGGCAGGGTAAGGGGGAAACTGTTTCCCAGTCACTTCCTGGTGGGGACGCGACTATTTCTCCGAGTCGCGTCCTCGCCCCCCACCTCGCGGCCTACCTCATGGATCCGAGCGGCCTTTCCTGCCGGGGACCGGGAACCGGGAACCGGACCAGAGCTGCAACAGCGGCGGCGGCGCTGGAGTCACCACGTAGCGGGCGATGCCTACCTGGGTCGCCGTTGGAGCTCCGGAGCGTAGGGCTGCTGCTCCAACATCGTGGAGCTCTGGTTTGGGGAGAGTTCCCAACGCGGGCGGCGCTGACCGTCATCGTGGAGTCCTGGGGCCTTTGGCCGAGAGCCTCCAGCATTGTGTCTCCACCCGGCGCGGCCTGCGGACTTTGGGAGCCGCAGACTCCGGTAGGAGGGGGCCGACTCAGGGTCCAGGCCGCTGAGCACGTCCCCCAGCCCCGACGTCGGACTTACATCACCCCGGGGAGTGGGCCTGAACATCGGGCTGCCCGGAGCGGCGACAGCGGAGGGCTGGGCGAGGCCCCGACCATGGGGTGAACATTGGGGAACATCGGGAAGAGACTGACTTTGGTGCCTTCCCTCACGGTGGGAAACTTTGATCCTGCTGTGAGGGGATGTTTTATGTTGAATTTCTGTCTACTCTGTGTTGTGTTCTTTATTTTTGGCTGTATGGTGACTTCATTTCACTGTGCCAATTGGCACATGTGACAAATAAATGTATCTGTATCTGTATCTGATCAATGTTGAGCTTCAGAGCTCTGCTGATCCTGCACTCTGTGGTCGTGGGGCCAAATCTAAATGTAGGGTTTCACGGCACATTTTGTGTTTCATTTTGGTTTAAACTTGAACTAAGATTTGTTCCTGTCAGCTGAGCTCAGAGAGGATTAAGTAAACGCAAAATGGCGATGAACACATTGACATATCACGAGTGGAGCAACTGGGTGTGAACTAATGAGGTGGAAAGCCCGTCGGAACTAGTTCTTGCTTCAATGTGTTACACAAAATCCAAAAAGATTTCTTGCTGTCAATGACTATGAATATTATGCATTTTCCACATTAACCTGATCTACTGTCTGCAGCTTGGCTCAATCCTGCCACTGTTTTTAGATTGAAAAACTATTTAGAGATAACAGTATTTTGTATGTTCGGCGGTGATTACAGTGAGTTATTCAAGCTGATACTGTGCATTGGCCAAAATCAAACATAGAAACATAGAAAATAGGTGCAGGAGAAGGCCATTTGGCCCTTCGATACAGTACCGCCGTTCAATATGATCATGGCTGATCATCTAAAATCATTACCCCGTTCCCGCTTTCTCTCCATTTCCATTGACTCCGGTAGCCCCAAGAGCTAAATGTAACTCTCTCTTGAAAATATCTAGTTAATTGGCCTCCACTGTCATCTGTGGCAGAGAATTCCACATTCACAACTCTCTGGGTGAAAAAGTTTTTCCTCATTGCAGTCCTAAATAGCCGACCCCTTATTCTTAAACTGTGACCTCTGGTTCTGGACCCCCCAACGTTGGGAACATGTTTCCTGCATCTAGCCTGTCCAATCGTCTAAGAATTGTATATGTTTCTTTAAGCTATGACTTGCACCCAAGGTCTCTCTATATTCCAATGTTCCTGGCATTTACTGAATACCTTCCCCTTACATTTGACCTCCCAAGTGCAACACCTCACATCTGTCCAGTTTCAACTCCACTAAATTGGAGAGGATGTAAAAGAGGTTTATTTACCAAGTTATTATCTTGATTAGAATTAGCTTTAAGGAGAGGTTGAACAAGCTTGGATTGAGGTGTGGCCTGGGAGAGGGTTGGACAGGGTAAACAGTCTATCCAAGGACAGATATTAGATTAATACGGGTGTCAGGGGTAGCCTCCATCTCAGTCCTAAATGGCCGACCCCTTGTTCTTAAACTGTGACCCCAGGTTCTGGACTCCCCCAACATTGGGAAAAATAATTCAGCATCTAGCCTGTCCAATTCCTTAAGGATTTTATAAGATCCCCTCTCATCCTTCTAAATTCCAGGGAATATAAGCCCAGTCGATCCATTCTTTCATCATATGTCAGTCCCGCCATCTCGGGAATTAACCTGGTGAACCTACGCTGCACTCCCTCAATAGCAAGAATGTCCTTCCTCAAATTAGGAGAACAAAACTGCACACAATATTCCAGGTGCGGTCTCACCAGGGCCCTGTACAACTGCAGTAGGACCTCCTTGCTCCGAAACCCAAATGAAGGCCAACATGCCATTCGCCTTCTTCACTGCCTGCTGTACCTGCATGCTTACCTTCAGTGACTGATGTACAAGCACACCCAGGTCTCGTTGCACCTCCCCTTCTCCTAATCTGACACCATTCAGATAATAATCTGTCTTCTTGTTCTTGCCACCAAAGTGAATAACCTCACATTTATCCACATTATGCTGCAGATGAGCAGAATAAAAGATGGATTGTACTTGTTGATGATGGTCAGGGGCGGTGATGTTCCTGTTGCTTGCAACTCTGGCCCTGAAAACACCCCCTTTGCCATCTCTATTCAGCAGCCCTTAGCTCTGAGACATGGCCCTTGCAAGGACAGCAACATTGATCGCGTGCAGCTCTCTGCAAGAGTATCCCCCCTCCTCCTCCTTTCCCCTAATTCCCCCTTTCCACACTTCCTCTCCCCTCCCCCCCTCCTCCCCCTCCCCCTCCACCAAGCCTCAGTCACCAAGGTGTTCAGTATCTCTACCCGGCCCCTCATAGAGTCGTAGATGGATACAGTGGCCCAACTTGCCCACACCGGCCAACATGTACCAGCTACACTAGTCCCACCTGCCCGCGTTTGGCCCATATCCTTCCAAATTTCCACACGCCTTATCCATCTAATCTGTGTGTTCAGATCTCCCCCTTCCGCTCTGGAACCTGTGTCATTCCCTATGTTGTACAGTATCCACCAGTTGTGTGGCGATGCCATGCTGGGTTTCTGAAGCTGGTTCAGTGTTTGGATTCAACAAACAAAGTGCTGGAGGAACTCAGCATCTGTGGAGAGAATGGACAGACAATGTATCGGGTCAGGACCCTGTATATTCAGGGTTAGGTTTTGTGGTCGTGTGTGTTTTGGCATTGTAACTATAACACTGAGCATGGAATTCTGTTTGGAGAGTTGGGCTGGAGGGCGGAACAGTGGGTGTTGTTTTTCAGATGTGTGATCCTTTGTTGCCTGGAGCAAGGATTGAATTAGGAGGTCTTCACAAACCAAGCTGTTGGAGTGAAGACTAGTAGATCTGCTAACGTGACATTTGGAATCCATAAATACTGATTTATGGGTGACTTCTCCCACTCAGAGCTTAGTCAGTTCATTACATTACCCGACCCTACAGAGCTGTGAGTACGGGCCCTCTACAGCACAGGGTCCCACATCCACCTCCAGACGCTGCTGCGAGCCAATGCTGCCCGGTGCCAGGGGGGCAGTGTCAGAGTTGGGGCTCTTCACCATTGGACCCTAGGTCCAAGAGGACAGCTTCCACACGGTGCTGAGGACGTTATTGAGGGGGTTACACTCCACATACACGCGTGACTGATACACGCGTGACTGATACACGCGTGACTGATACACGCGTGACTGATACACGCGTGACTGATACACACATGACTGATACACACGTTACAGATACACGTGTTACAGATACACGTGTTACAGATACACACGTTACAGATACACGCGTTACAGATACACGCGTTACTGATACACGCGTTACTGATACACGCGTTACAGATACACGCGTTACAGATACACGCGTTACAGATACACGCGTTACTGATACACGCGTTACTGATACACGCGTTACAGATACACGCGTTACAGATACAAACGTTACTGATACACGCGTTACTGATACACGCGTTACTGATACACGCGTGACTGATACACGGGTTTCTGAGTTACTGAATTCAAGACTCGAGGCTGCATTTGAATTCTCAGATTCTGCCATTCGATGTAAGTAACCTGTACTTTCTCACAGTAACTCACTTGTGGTGCCGACGCATATTTCCTGATCCAAAGCTGCTCTGACTCAGGATAAGCCGGTGTGGAGGGATAATTGGTTGAGGATTAAGTGTGACTCCAGGTACCGTGAGAAATCTGTTGTTGTCTTTACCTGTTCCAGGTGATAGCTGTTGTTTGATGGGTCGTTAGGTACAGCCTGCCCGTCTCATGTGGTTGGAGAATGGAGTTGAGTGAGAGAGGTAGATCAGCCATGATTGAATGGCGGAGTAGACTCCATGTGACGAATGGCCTCATTCTGCTCCTAGAACGTGAACCCGCTGTAGGTGAAAGAGACCAGCCCCTGATGACAGAAACGTTTGTGTTTATTCTGTACATGAGCAGTGACCCTGTAGCCCTGGCAGTGTTGACACTGGGCTTGGCCAATACCACACTTCTTGCCCGTCTGGGCAACGTTCTGTTCCTGTGGCGACTACTTTGGGTGAAGGAATGTAATCCTCCTATGTGAGTGGTTGACCTGGTGAACCCTGGTCTCGGACACTTCAGCCTGTGGAGACATCCTGCCCACACACTCCCCTCCAGTGAGATGATTCTTCCAGCGTATCAGCCAGTCCTTGTAGCACAACCTGAACCCAACACAGCTGCAAAGGTGTAAATGGAGTGAGAGTAGAATGTGGCCACAAATGTACGGGAAGGGGCTGAGACCGCATCCTCGCGGGTCAACGGTGTTGGGGATAGGCACGAATGGAAGGGCATCAGCAAGATCATAGGAAAGAGAAAGAGAGTTCATGTTTCAGGTTAAAGATCCTTCAGAATTCCTCTGACTTGTCTGTAATGTGATCGCATGGTTTTTATCCGTGTCTAGAGGACGTTGTTACATTGTCCTGTCAATGTTGTTACGTGAGACCCATCTCTGCAGCCAGAGATGTGGAGAACTTTCTCTCTCACACTTACACCTGCAATTGGGACCTCTTCCTGTTTAAATATATATTAGTACAGCATAGTAACAGGCCCTTCAGCCCACATTGTCCATGCCGTTCACGATCCCAAGGTAAACTAATCTCTGCCTGCATGTGATCCAGATCCCTGTATATCCATGTGCCTGTCTAAAAGCCTCCAAAACACCACTATCGTATCTGCCTCCACCACCACCCCGGCAGCACGTTCCAGCCCCCACCACCCTCTGTGTAAAACACTTGCCCCACACATCTCCTTTAAACATTGCCTTTCTCATCTTATAGCTCTGCCCTCTGGTCTTTGACATTTCTCCACGGGGAAAATGGTTCTGACTGTCTGCCCTATTTATGCCGCTCATAATTTTATAAACTTGTATCAGCTCTCCCCTCAGTCTCTGAAGCTCCAATCCAAGCTTGTCCAACCACCTCTAATATCTAATACCTCCCAATACAGGGTTTATTCTGGTAAACCTCTTCTGCACGCTCTCCAAAGCCACCGCATCCTTCCCATAATGAGGAACGAGAATGCTGTCCAATATAGATCGCTGTGTGACGTTCTGGACTGTAATTCTCGACGTTATGTGAACCAATACAGATTGAAGCTGGCTAGACGTGTCATTCTCATCTCTCATTGGTGGTGACTGTTGTGACAAGGTTTCAAGAAACATGGAGCTAGGGACAATGGTTTGTCTTTGGGCAGTTGATGTTCGCTTGTGCCTCATTTAATCAGTTAGTGGATGTAGCCTCTGCTGGGATGTGTTTGCTAAAAGGGAGTGCTGGACAAATGGGTTCAGGCACAGATCTATAAGTGTTGAGCAGAAACTAGCCATTCAGAGCAAGCGCTGTGTGTCTGTGTCAGTGTCTCAGTCTCTGTGTGTCTGTCTGCGTCTCTGTGTCTCTATCTCTGTGTCATTGTCTGTGTGTCTGTGTCATTGTCTGTGTGTCTGTGTCATTTTCTCTATCTCTGTGTCTCTGTGTCATTGTCTGTGTCTCTGTGTCATTGTCTGTGTCTCTGTCATTGTCTCTGTCTCTGTGTCTCTGTGTCCCTGTGTCTCTATCTCTGTGCCTCTGTGTCATTGTCTCTGTCTCTGTGTCCCTGTGTCTCTATCTCTGTGTCTCTGTGTCATTGTCTTTGTCTCTGTCATTGTCTCTGTCTCTGTGTCCCTGTGTCTCTATCTCTGTGTCTCTGTCATTGTCTGTGTCTCTGTGTTTTGCTGAACACCTCCCGTTCTCCCCACCACCCTCCCCCTGTAGCTGGCCATGATTTATTTCGCTGTCGGCCGGGACATATTTCCATGTTGCAGGCCGACGTTACTCTGTTACTCTTTAACGTTGCACATAAACCTGTCGCTTCCTGCTCTGGTGATTCATACATTTGTGCTGAGCAGAGCTGAGCTAAGCTGTGCTGTGGTGTGCTGTGCTGTGGTGTGCTAGCTCGGGGAGTTTGACCCTGAGCTTTGGAACAGATAACATTTCAACCCTGCTGTGCAAATTGTGTGCTGGCATCATTTGCAGCCTTGCATGGAAATATCAGTGTCAGGATCATGGGCACTTGCTTCAGGTGACATTGACTTCACCCTGGCTGTGACGAGCAGCTTTTGCTGCCCCGTTCCATCTCACCTCTGTTACAGAGTACCTGATGGTAGAGTGTCAGCCAACAGCATGTAAGGAGCAACGTTCCCCAGCACCAACAAACGCAGTCAGGGTTCCTGAGCGAGATCGCACCCAACGTAGCCCTGTGATATCCCCCGTCCACCCGTCACCCCCGTCCTGGGAGTCTAGCACTAGCACATCTAGCACTAGCACCAAGCTGCGGGGAGATGTGACGTCTGGCATCCAGGTTCCTGCGTCACTCAATCCAGCTCCAATTACTTTACTAACTTGCTACCAAACTTCTGAATTATTTTTTTAATGAGTGGAATCTCTCATGGGACTCAGACCCTGACATAACATTATTTTCTATTATTAACGTTATTTGCTGTAACCAGTACTACACACGACACCATTACAGAGATTGTCTGATCATGAAATCACCTTCCATATCTCCACATTGCGGTCCCGACTCATGGAATCATGCAGCATAGAAACAGGCCTTTCGGCCCAACATGTCCATGCCCACCAAGCCCATCCTATTTACCCACTTTCCATCCACTTCTTATGTTCATAAGTATAGGAGCAGTATTAGGCCATTCGGTCCATCAAGTCTACTCCGCCATTCAATCACGGCTGATCTATCTTTCCCTCTCAACCCCATTCTCCTGCTTTCTCCCCAGAACCCCTGACACCTGGACCAATAATTTCTTCTGAACCTTTCCTATCCAAGTACTAGCAATGTTACAAAATTTTGAGATTTAAAAAATCAAGTCTGCATTTTATCCCATCAGATAAAGCATAACAAGAAGTTTAATTTGACACCTAATTTACTTTCATATCTTCAGTATTAAGAAAGTTATGGCCATTTTCATGCTCGGAAATTAGTATCTTGCTTCCCATTGCCTTTCAATTGACTTAACTCAAAAGCTGTGATCTGGAAAAATTAAAAGCCCATAACTTTATTAAAAATTAAGAGAACTCAATGAAATTTTCAGTCATTATAGATTGAAGCATTCTGAAACAAATATTAAACAATCTTACTTGGATTACCTGAAATTAAAGTATATAATTAGTTAGTTATCTAATTGTAGCTAATTACAAAATTCAATGAGTAGATCTAAACATCTATCAATTTCTTAAGAAAAGATAAAGTTTTTTTTAATTGCCTAAGTGTCCAAATAACATTCACACAATAATCCACAATATAACATAATTTTAAAATCTCATTTTCATGAATTTCTGGGCCAAATGGAAGGAATTTAGTGTTTAATGCCTGTAAATAAATGGCCATTTAAATCAACTAGCGAGTGGGTTTTAGTGGAATGCGGTGGATTAGAACGTTGCGGTTAGCGGTGAAGTCGGGGGGAAAAATACTGGGGGTTCATACATTTTTTGGGGACCCCATTTCGCAACATTAAAATAGTATTTATGCCTCCCAAAAAACCAACTTTTAATAAAAAAATAAAGTATTTACCTTTTTTTCTCCCCTACGGAAAATGCTTCCGGTGGTCTGCGGTCACGGCTTTTGAAGGTGATTTTTAAATTACTCTAGTTAACAAATAACTTAGAGTAATTTAAAAATACCTTAATGGATGAAATGTCGGAGCGATTTTTCTTCCGCAATTAAATCGCCCGACATTCATCGATTATCCTGGTCTGGTGAAAATCGGCACTTTAAGCCCGCCCCCCTCTGAAAGGCGCTAAAGTCGCGCACACGGGGAGCGGCAGAAGTGCAGCGCCGCTAAAGGTAAGTTTTGTAACATACCTACAAGTACCTATCCAAATGTTGTTATAGTATGGGTGGCACGGTGGCGCAGCGGTAGAGTTGCTGCCTTACAGCGCTAATAGCGCCAGAGACCCAGGTTCGATCCTGACTACGGGCGCTGTCTGTACGGAGTTTGTACGTTTTCCCCGTGACCCGCGTGGGTTTTCTCCAGGAACCAGTTTCCTCCCACACTCCACAGGCATTCGGTTAGTTGTCGCCAATGTAGGATTATGTTAATGTGTGGGGATCGCTGGTCGGTGCAGACTCCGTGGGCCAAAGGGCCTGCTTCCGCGCTGTATCTCTAAACTAAACTAAACTAAACTAAACCTGCCACAACTACCTCCTCTGGCAGCTCGTTACATACACTCACCAACCTCTCGCGCCTAAACCTCTGCCTTGATTTCTCTACTCTGGGTAAGCCCTCGGCTCCTAATGCTCCAAGCAATAAAGTCCTGGCCTTCCCAACTCGGCCCTAAGTTCAGGCCCTTGAGTCCTGGCCATATCCGTGTCCCTGAGGCTGGTGCCAGCTTCTGCTACGCTCCCCTGTGCTGAGCCCAGTCAGCTCTGAACCTCAGTTAATGCAAACATTTTCCCAGCGAGGACCTCACTCACCACGACTTACAAATCATTTTCAGTGAAGGAGGTGTCTGAGTGTGACTCCTGTAAGCCCAGGACACTGTGTGTCTCCTGTAAGCGCAGGCTGCTGTGTCTCCTGTAAGCCCAGACTGCTGTATGTCTCCTGTAAGCCCAGGCCACTGTATGTCTCCTGTAAGCCCAGGCCACTGTGTATCTCCTGTAAGCCCAGGTCACTGTGTATCTCCTGTAAGCCCAGGCCACTGTGTGTCTCCTGTAAGCCCAGGCCACTGTGTGTCTCCTGTAAGCCCAGGCTGCTGTGTCTCCTGTAAGCCCAGGCCACTGTGTACCTCCTGTAAACCCAGGCCACTGTGTATCTCCTGTAAGCCCAGGCCACTGTGTATCTCCTGTAAGCCCAGGCCACTGTGTATCTCCTGTAAGCCCAGGCCACTGTGTCTCCTGTAAGCCCAGGCCACTGTGTCTCCTGTAAGCCCAGGCCACTGTATCTCCTGTAAGCCCAGGCCACTGTGTGTCTCCTGTAAGCCCAGGCCACTGTGTATCTCCTGTAAGCCCAGGCCACTGTGCCTCCTGTAAGCCCAGGCCACTGTGTGTCTCCTGTAAGCCCAGACCACTGTGTCTCCTGTAAGCCCAGGCCACTGTGTGTCTCCTGTAAGCCCAGGCCACTGTGTCTCCTGTAAGCCCAGGCTGCTGTGTATCTCCTGTAAACCCAGGCCGCTGTGTATCTCCTGTAAGCCCAGGCCACTGTGTATCTCCTGTAAGCCCAGGCCACTGTGTATCTCCTGTAAGCCCAGGCCACTGTGTATCTCCTGTAAGCCCAGGCCACTGTGTATCTCCTGTAAGCCCAGGCCACTGTGTATCTCCTGTAAGCCCAGGCTGCTGTGTGTCTCCTGTAAGCCCAGGCCACTGTGTATCTCCTGTAAACCCAGGCCATTGTGGAGAAGATGGCGTCTGCTGCTGCCTTTCAGCAGTTTGCTCTCAAAGTCTGATGTCTTTGCATAACAGGGTGTTTGTTAGATGTGTCACCTTGGGTTGGTCCAGTTGGGAATTGGACAACCCCTGCTTTGGGAGTAAATATCCCAGAATCCCTTTCCAACTGGATTTTAGCCAGTTCTGATATTTCTTGCACAGGGTCCTGATAGGTTTTTGCAAAATGTCTACAGGTTTGGACACACCCAAAGCTGATGCAAGCTCACCGCCAGGTGAGAAAGTGCCAATTTAATATTAAACCTGCTGCCTCTATGGTTCTCAGAGGTGTTCCAAATGCATTTGTTTGCAAGACCACAACGGCCCAGGCTCGAGCCATCTGGGACGGTGATGAGGGTTGTCTGTCCCCAGGGTCACCTTCTCCACAGTGGCCTGGGCTTACATGAGACACACAGTGGCCTGGGCTTACAGAGTGAGATGTCCACAGAAGCTGGGACTTGACATATGGGCAATTCATCTGAAACCACGGTTGTGATCTCCTTCATACATTCAGTGATAGCAGCAGAATTAGGCCATTCGGCCCATCAAGTCTAGTCCGCCATTCAATGGTGGCTGATCTTTTAACCCCATTCACCTGCCTTCTCCCCATAACCCCTGAGGCAGGTACTTCATGGGTCGGTGGTTATCTGATCAAGGGTCAATGGGAATCTCGTGAGAGAGCGGGGCCCTGCAAGGTGATGCAGAGTGGCAGGTGAGTCCTGATCTTGTCTCCACTCCTACTTCTGTAGCATGGTGAAACAACACAACTAGCTGTTGATCTTTGTTAATTGATTAGTTACTACACTAGGGAGGGTGTGCGCTCTGATTCACCTACGCTGGTGTTGGTCCAGTGATGAGACTCAACGCTAGGTGCTGGCCATCCGGTGTTGGGACATGCAGGTTGTTTATAAAGGTGGTGGTTCTTGACGGAGGAGAGGCTCTAGAGGGAGCAATGGGCCGATGATCAGCAGCAGAGCCAGCTGTCCGCGGGGTGACAGTCACGTTTAGTTGCCTCTCGTATCAATAACTGCAATGTATTTATTGTGGACCTTGAGTTTGGCTCCGCAAAAGAACAGGCTAATAAAACAGAGAGATCTAGTTTATGATCTAGGACGCAAAAAGTAGAAAGGTGGGACATCTAGGATAGGGTCTGTTTATATATATTTATACAAGGGTACATGGACACACTGATCTGTTCTGGATTTGTGCCTACTATGTTCTGTTGTCCTATCAGGGACACATGACAATGAACTCTCTTGAACTCTTGGGTCCAGAGGAGGTTTACGAGAATGATCCCAGGAATGAGTGGGTTAACATATGATGAGCGTTTGTCGGCACTGGGCCTGTACTCGCTGGAGTTTAAAAGGATGAGGGGGCACCTCATTGAAACGTACAGAATAGAGAAAGGCTTGGATGGAGTGGATGTGGAGAGGATGTTTCCGCTCGTGGGAGAGTCTATGACCAGAGGGCACAGCCCCAGAATTAAAGGATGTTCCTTTAGGAAGGAGATGAGAAGGAATTTCTTTAGTCAGACGGTGGTGAATCTGTGGAATTCTTCGCCACAAAAGGCTGTGGAGGCCAGGTCAATGGATATTTTTAAGGCAGAGAAAGATAGATTCTTGATTAATATGATGTCAGGGGTTATGGGGAGAAGGCAGGAGAATGGGATTAGGAGGGAGAGCTAGGTAGCCATGATCTAATGGCGGAGGAGACAATGGGCCGAGTGGCCTAACACCTCTCCTGTCACATGAACTTGTGAGAGGACTTCAACAGGTTAGTGCCTGACCGCACATGGGGTTGGGGGGACTGGGCAGACAGGAGATTGGTTGGAGGGATCCGGAACGCTGGGCATAGATTTGGGAAGTGTGCACGGTGCTGGCTCGAAGGGCCGAATGGCCGACTCCTGCACGTATTGTCTATTGTCTAACACGCTGAAGGAAAAGACACGGGCTGGAGATGGTGGCTCTCTCAGGAACTAAAGGATCAAGAAGGATTTTCATTCAGCCGAGGTAACGTCTTGCCTGCAGGAGTTTTAATCACAATGTGTTAAAGCTGTAAGATTGTAGTCGGTGGTGAAATCTCTGCTTAGTCACGAAACAGAAATGTGGTTGACAACGTTCACCAAGTCCCAGCCTGTCTGAGAAAACAGGCAGAAGCACTGGGGTTCAGGGGAGGGGTCAGGCAGTGGGCTGGTGTAGAGTGGACCTCACCCCTGACCCCTTGACCAGCGCTGGGACCCTGACCCCTTGACCATGCTATGGTCCTGACCCCTTGACCATGCTGTGGCCCTGACCTCTGACCCCTTGACCATGCTAGGGACCTGACCCCTTGATCATGCTATGGTCCTGACCCTTTGACCATGCTATGGACCTGACCTCTGACCCCTTGACCATGCTATGGACATGACCCCTGACGAGCGATGGGCCCCCGACCCCTTGACCAACACCACCCCCCTAACCCCTGACCCATGACTAGCGCGGGCTGATGGACAGTGCACCTGACCAGTGCCGCCCCCACTGAACAGGCAGTGGTTGCAGAGACTGGGACGGACGCCAGGGCTGGAAGAATCAGTCCAGGCGGAGCCATCGTTACTGTAGGTTGTTTGTTAATGGACATTTGTGGCAGGTTCCTCGTTTATTAATGGATACATTTTGGAATGTCCAAGGTGCTCCTGCCCATTGTTGTCTGGCAGCTTCTCCTGGACTTGGTGGGAGGGGAGGGACAGAGAAATAAAGACCACGTTGCTGAAACTGTCCTTGCCTGTCGCTGTGTCCGAGCCTGGTTACACTTTTATTTAGAGGTCAATTTGCAGAGGAACACTTTACCTCCCCTCCCCTCCCCTTTACCTCCCTAAAAATGTCACCATGATCTCTCCCTACGACACACAGACACACTCACAGACACACTCAGACACACTCACAGACACACTCACAGACACACTCACACACACACACACACACACACACACACACACACACACACACACACACACACACAGACACACACACAGACACACACACAGACACACACACACACACAGACACACACAAACACACACAAACACACACACACAGACATACACACACACACAGACACACACACACACACAGACACACAGAGACACACAGACACACTCACAGACACATTCAGACACACTCACAGACACACACACACAGACACAGACACACACACACAGACACACACACACACACAGACACACACAGACACACAGACACACACAGACACACACACACAGACACACACAGACAGACACACACACACAGGCACACACACACAGACATACACACACACACAGACACACACACACACACAGAGACACACAGACACACACACACACACTCACACACAGACACACACACACACACACACACACACACACACACACACACACACACACACACACACACAGACACACACACAGACACACGAGAGACAGACAGACAGACACACACACACACACACGCACACGCACACGCACAGAGACACACACACACACACACACACACACACACACACACACACAGACACACACACTCAGACACACACAGAAGCTTCCTGTAAGTTTAACACATCAGCTGCACATAGTAACTGGTTGGAGTTCTGCTGGGCTGGATAAAGATCAAATGAATGACATGAACTTAAGAACTTAATTGCCATTCTTGCCTTTTACCAATCATTTCTAAAAATAACTTTAAATGTAGTCAAGTTCCAAAGTTTACAAAGAGATACAAGAAACTGTAGATGCTGGAGTATTGAGCAAAGAATAAAGTTGTGGAGGAGCTCAGCGGGTCAGGCAGCATCTGTGGAGAGTTTGCTTCCCTTGGCGTGGGGAAGGGTACAGAGAGGGTACAGAGTTCTGGGAAACAGAGGGCAGAGCGGGACAAGTGAGGTCTTAGCTGCCAATGCCAAATGCAGCTGCAGAGGTGGAGGCACCAACAGTAACAGGCCAGGCTGACCCTCCAGCTCCAGCCCTGTGTGGCCACCAGGACAATAGGCCTCCATGGCCAAGTTGGGACACTCTACATTTTTAATAACTTTGGGCGTGAATCATACAAAATGGCACTGGGAAAGTGGCTAGTCAAGTGCATTGTCTCTGTAACCTACTATTCTCACACTCTTGTAAAGTATGTGCTTGTATACACTAAGATTTTTACTGAGCTGTATGCAAACCACGATGTACTATTAAACCAATCCTGACTGAATCTATTTAGTTTGTTGTTTATTCTTGCCTGTACGGAGGGACAGTGAGAAACTGTTGTTTGTGTGCTAAAGAAAGGACTGAACATGGTTATAATTGAGCCGTCCAATGTGCACAGATACAGGATAAAGGGGACAAAGATTAACCATTGTGCAAATGGGTTTGGAGCTGTCACAGAAAAGGTTAAAAGTTATTCAAGTTATGCATTGCTTTGAGGAAAAAGGACTTAGCTGTTGATGTAACCTCCCGGGATTTGCTGAGTTTGAAAGGCCCTATGCAGTTTATTGGTTGGGGCTGGTATGTGTCATGCACTGATTTGGCAGTGGTGTTTTTAATAAAAGCAAGTTAATCCATGACTTATTGCAACAAGATCTTGCTTCATTATTGTGCCGTGGATGATGTTGATGGAGGTGGAGAAGCCAGGGCTTCACCAATGTGACATGACTGGTCTGAGTGTGAACATGAAGAGGTTGCCACTGTTCTACATTAGAGCATGCACGATGAGTTGTGCTTGACCGAGAGTGAGCACGTTCTACGTTCTACATTAGAAGATGCACAGTGTTCTACATTAGAGGATGCAGGGTGAGTGTGTTGGACCAAGAGTGAACACGCTCCATGCTAGAGCATGCACGATGAGTTGTGCTCGTGAGGTGAGCACGTTCTATGTTAGAGGTTACATTGTGGATCATGTTAGAGGATACACTGTGTTCCATGTTAGAGGATACACTGTGTTCCATGTTAGAGGATACACTGTGTTCCATGTTAGAGGATACACTGTGCTCCATGTTAGAGGATACACTGTGTTCCATGTTAGAGGATACACTGTGTTCCATGTTAGAGGATACACTGTGTTCCATGTTAGAGGATACACTGTGTTCCATGTTAGAGGATACACTGTGCTCCATGTTAGAGGATACACTGTGTTCCATGTTAGAGGATACACTGTGCTCTACATTAGAGGATGCACTGTGTACTTTTTTTAGAGAATGCAGGTTGTGTGTTTGACCAAGGGCGAACACGCTCCATATTAGAGGATGCAGGATAGTCTATATTAGAGGATGCACTGTGTACTATATTAGAGGCCACACAGTGTTCTACATTACAGAATGCAGGGTGAATGTGTTCCCGCTGAGGATGAGCATGCTACTACGTTAGACGATGCATGATGAGTGGGTAAACAGGTAAGGGCAGGGTGACAGAGTTTCAAATTTTATTGAGACGTTAAAGATGTTTAAAAAACACTTGTACGGCTACATGGATAGGAGATGTTTGGAGGGAAATGCTCCAAACTCAAATAAATGGGTTTAGGTTTATTTTTGTCACATGTACTGAGGGTTCAGTGAAAAGCCTTGTTTTGCGTGCTATCCAAACAGATCAGATATAACATACCTAGATACAATCAGATCAAACTGGTACAATAGGTGGAGCAATGGGCCAGATACAGAGTGCAGAATATAGTTCTCAAGTCAAGTCAAGTCCAGTTTATTCGTCACATACACATACGGGATGTGCAGTGAAATGAAAGGTTTTGTAGTATTGTAGTACATCAATGTCCGCAATGGGGTAGAGGTGAATCGGAGCTAGTGCCCTGGCTTATGGAAGGACCATTCGGAAGCCTGATAACAGAGGGGAAGAAGCTGTTCCTGAGTTTGGTGGTGCGCGCTTTCAAGTTTCTGTACTTTCAGCTGGGCGGGAGCGGGGAGAAGAAAGAAGACTCTGGTTGTAAAAGTCTTTGATTAGGTCGACTGTTTTCCCGAGGAAGCATGAAGTGTAAGTGGAGCAATGGTGCGGAGGTGTGGTCTGTGTGATGAGCATCTTGGCTGCCATGGACAAGTTGGGCTGAAAGGCTTGTTTACGTGCTGTATAGCTCTAGGTGTCTATGTTGGCATTCTACTTACTTTAAATATTTTGTCATTAGTATGGAAAATATTTTTATGTAGCTATTGTTTGGATTTGTCTCTGTAATTAATTATTTTGGTACTCTAAAGCAAAACTGCTGGTGGAACTCAGTGGGTCAGGCAGTATCTGTAGAAAGAAAGGATAGGTAGCATTTTGGTGAATCTGTCCTGCACACTTTCCAACCTAATGACACACTCCCACATTTGTTAAGCACGCAACAAGCATCGACAGTAAAGGCTGGATACACTCAATAGGTCATGTGATTTTATTTGATTTTTGATTTTATTACTTGTCATTCGAATCTCAGAGAGGTTTGAACGAAACTCCGTTTCTACAAGCCATACAACAGAACAATTCATAAAAAAAACACACAGGTAATTCAATTCACACAAACATCCATCACAGTGAATCTCCTCCTCACTGTGATGGAAGGCAAAGTTTTCTCTCTCCCCCGCACCATTTCTCACCTGAGGTCGAAGCCCCAGGCGGGCGACGTTAAGTCCCACGGCCATTGAAGCCTCGCCGGGCGATGTACGGCCCCGCTCTAGGCCCAAAGGTCACAGTTGGAGTCCCCGGCGGGCGCTAAGATGTCCCGCGGCCATTGAAGCCGCACCGAGCGATGTACGGCCCCGCTCCGGGTCGCTCCAACCCCGCGACACGGGCTGGAGAAGCTGTGTTGCGGGAGCTCCGGAGAGCGGTCTCTCACCCGGACCCGAGAGCTCCCGATAGTCCACCGGTCTGCAGATGCAGCTGGAGCTGGAGCTCTGGAGTCGGGCCACAGCTCCCCGCGCTCCGAGGCCGGCCAGCCCTACGACAGTGAGTCCGCAGCTCCGCAGGCTCCGTGACTGGAGCCCCCAGGTCGTCCCGGTCGGAGGCCGCTCCACGGTGCTAGGCCCCAACGACAACGGAGACCCGACAGGGAAAAAATCGGGTCTCCCGTGCTGGGAAGAGATTGAAAAGTTTCCCCCTCCCCCCCACCCACCCCCCACATATACACAGTTACAAACAATACAAAATAAACACGAACAACTACATTTAACTAGACAAAAAAAAAGACAGACAGGCTGTAGGGGCCGCTGCAACGTGAGTCGCGCCCGCCCACTCCGGTTAAAACGGATGTCATGTGATTATTACGGGTGTCAGGGGTTAAGGGGAGAAGGCAGGAGGATGGGGTTGAGAGGGAGAGATAGATCAGCCATGGTTAAATGGCGGAATAGACTCAATGGGCCGAATGGCCTAATTCTGCTCCTATAACTTATAAACTTATGAACTATGTCAGGTTGGAGACCTGGACATCATCTTTCCATTCACGGTGTCCCATCCACCGAATGTTCTGTTTCTGGAATGTTCTGTTTTTAATGGCCCAGTGTGGAATTCTGGGAATGTTTGGCAGTTCTCACTGAGAGAAGGCAGGCACCAGTTCCCACAGTGTGTTATTAGCGGCTGCTTGATGAAAACTACAGCACAGCTGTCAGACAGATCTGCCCTGTACTTAAGCAGGGCTGGTGCGTGGTAGCTGCTTATTTATGTTAAATAACACCCTGTCATCTGTAAAATCTGTTACCTGCTGAGGAGGCAGTAATATTTCACACACACCGTATTGTAGTGTGGCCTGATGGTGACGACAGACTAGATTCATCAGTGGAGCAGTAGCACCAACAACTGCAGTCAACACCTTGTTGTGTGGCATCCCTGCCCCAACACTGAACCATCCGGGGACATTCCCTGTACACCTTGTTGTGTGGCATCCCTGCCCCGACACTGAACCATCCGGGGACATTCCCTGTACACCTTGTTGTGTGGCATCCCTGCCCCGACACTGAACCATCCGGGGACATTCCCTGTACACCTTGTGTGGCATCCCTGCCCCGACACTGAACCATCCGGGGACATTCCCTGTACACCTTGTGTGGCATCCCTGCCCCAGGACTGAACCATCCGGGGACATTCCCTGTACACCTTGTTGTGTGGCATCCCTGCCCCGACACTGAACCATCCGGGGACATTCCCTGTACACCTTGTTGTGTGGCATCCCTGCCCCGACACTGAACCATCCGGGGACATTCCCTGTACACCTTGTGTGGCATCCCTGCCCCAACACTGAACCATCTGGGGACATTCCCTGTACACCTTGTGTGGCATCCCTACCCCAGGACTGAACCATCCGGGGACATTCCCTGTACACCTTGTTGTGTGGAATCCCTACCCCAACACTGAACCATCCGGGGACATTCCCTGTACACCTTGTTGTGTGGCATCCCTGCCCCAACACTGAACCATCCGGGGACATTCCCTGCACACTGCAATGTGGCTCGGACATTTCTAAAAGTATTTATTCTTTATGTACTGCCATCCAGTAAGACAATGGATGAGCACCGCCACTGTGTTCCCATCTGTCCCCTCGTCCCTATCATCGTCCCGTATCCAGAATCACATTGAGTGCAGTCATCTAGCATGGAGACAGACCCTTCAGCCCATCTCATCTGTGCCGACTGAGCTAGTCCCACTTGCAGCACCGGCCCACATCCCTCCAAAACTTTCCCTGTCCATGCACCCAAGTGTTTTTTAAATGTCATGATTGTACCATCTCTACCACTTCCTCTAGCAGCTCAATCCATATACCCAGCACCCTCTGTGTGATAACGATGTCACTCGTCTCCCTTGTAAATGTTTCCCTGGGGACAGGACTGTGACCATTCAGCTTACCCATGCCCCTCATGATAGGAGTAGACAATTCCCCCCCCCCCCCCCCCATGATAGGTCTCCTTCACAAACAGTCCCGGCCTCTCCTTGTATCTCAAACGTTCCAGACGGGCCAACATCCTTGGAATCCTTCATATAGCAGGCCACCGGATGTGTACCCAGTTCTCCAAGTGTGTCTCATTACATCGAGTACAGCTGTCAGATGCTGTCCCATCTCCTGCACTCAGTACCTGACTGATGAAGGCAATGATCTTGTGGGAAGGTGGAGCAGGGATTTTATTTTCAAGTAATTAGCAGCATCTAGAGTGTGTTGCAAGGCCCTTGGAGTGTAGAAAGACTGAGGGCTGAATGGTCTGTACACCGAATGTTGCTGAGAATCTTCTACATTCCGCTACTCTAAAGGGTTTGTGTGGAAGTAGCTGATGCGTCCCCTCTCTTGAACCTCGTTAATAATCTGGATGTGCTCAAGCGAGGTGGAGTTTACTGTCAGATGCACAGCTATGGTGATGTACAGGTGAGGTACAGGTTGGGTGAGGTACAGGTTGGGTGAGGTACAGGTACAGTGAAGTACAGGTGAGGTACAGGTACAGGTGAGGTACAGGTACAGGTGTGGTACAGGTTGGGTGAGGTACAGGTATGGTGAAGTACAGGTGAGGTACAGGTACAGGTGTGGTACAGGTATGGTGATGTACAGGTAGGATGAGGAACAGGTGCGGTGAAGTACAGGTACAGTGACAATCTCGCTTGCAGCAGCAACATCACAAGCACAAAGGCTCAACACACAAAAGCATAAATTGTACATAAATTACACACAAATTGTACAAGAATGTAAAAAGCATAAAGAAGACGGTGCAAAAACAGGACATTGTTGCAAATTGGAGAACAAGTCGAGGGGAGAGCAAGAGGTGGTCGGTGATGTTCCATTGCTGAGGTGGGAACAGGGTTGTGTTGTCAGTGTTTGTGCAAGAACTCACCAACAGATGGGGTTCAGGTTCACATGTGAACCCCGACAGACCTTTAAGTGACATAGTTCCTCGTGGCCACAACAAGCCTGGACGGGCAATTACGATCAGAGCTGAGCAGCACATCAAAGGCATGCCACAAATACTTGACTCCATTTGTTGCTTCACTGACTTGTCTTTCCGTTACAATGGACTCTGAGTTCCCTTCAGCTATTAATTAATGAGCAGTGACCTTTATTTTCCAAGATTAAGTGTAAATGATTAACCAGCTCCCTTACTGAGCGGAAGCTGTTTGTCAGTCCGAGCTCATTAGCATTTGGGCGGGTGTGAGACGAGAACATTGTTTAAATACCGGCATTTACCTAGAACATAGAACGGTACAGCACAGGAACAGACCCTTCGGCCCACAATATCTGTGCCGAACATGATGCAATTTAAACTAATCTCCTCTGCCTGCACGTGATCTAATTCTCTCCATTCTCTGCATATCCATGTGCCTATCTAAACTCCTCTTAAACACCACGGTCATATCTACCTCCACCATCCCCATAAAACCTGCCACTCACATCTCCTTTAAACATTGCCCTTCTCACCGTAAAGTCTTTGAATTCCTATCCTGTGAAAAAACTTCTGACTGACTTCCTAGTCTCAACCTCTCATCATTTTTTAAACTTCTATGGGGTTTCCCCGCAGCCTCCGACACTCCAGAGGAAACAATCCAACTGTCCAAACTCTTTACAGTGAATGCCTCTAATCCAGGCAGCATCCTGTAACCTCCTCTGCATCCTCTTAGTAACGGGGCGATCAGAACTGCACACAAAATCTAATTCTGCTCCTCTTAAAATTTAAAAAAAAATAAAAAAAGCCAGTAGGGAGGAACAAAATATAATGATTCCAAGTTTATCAATGAAATGAAAGGAGCTGTCAGCTGTGATGAGGACATTGTGACTCCACACTGCAGATAGGGACTGAGGAGTGAGGGACTGGGCAAAAACATGGCAAATGGAGTTGAATGTGGGAGGTGTGGCTGGTGTACATGTCGAGGAGTCGGGTTGTCCACATGGAGAGAGAGTGCAAGAGTGATAGCCTGAGGTTTGGTGCATGAATCACAGAAAGTTAACAGGCAGGTCCTACAAGTGGTTAGGAAGGTAAACAAGATATCAGCCTTTGTACAAAGGGACTTTAAGAATAGAGAGGTTTGCTACAATTGAACAAGTGTTGGCGAGACCACACCTGGATACAGGAAGAGACACAAAGTGCTGGAGTAACTCAGCGGGTCAGGCAGCATCTGTGGAGAACATGGATAGGTGACGTTTCACAGAGTGCTGGAGTAACTCAGCGGGTCAGGCAGCATCTGTGGGGAACATGGATAGGTGACTTTTCACAGAGTGCTGGAGTAACTCAGCGGGTCAGGCAGCATCTGTGGAGAACATGGATAGGTGACGTTTCACAAAGTGCTGGAGTAACTCAGCGGGTCAGGCAGCATCTGTGGAGAACATGGATAGGTGACTTTAAAGGTCGAGATCCTTCTTCAGACAGCCTGACCTGATGAGTTACTCCAGCACTTTGTGTCCCTTTGTGTATTAACTGGGATGTACAGGGTACAGGAGACAATCTGAGGCAGATTCACCAACTAATCCTGTGTAAGATGATTGTATCAAGGATGACCAATTAGTCTGGGTCTGTTTTCTTGGGTATCTCGAAGAATGAGGGGTGACCTGATGGAAACTGATAAGATGCAAGGAGGCTTGACAGGGGAGTTGTTGGAGTCTCCAACAGCGGTACCTGGTTACAAAATGTGGCCAGTCACTGGTTTCTCATTAATTGTCACGTGAGCTGAGGTGGCAAAAGAGTTGGCTTTGCGAGTATTCCAGTCAAATGATGTCATACGTGAGAACATCAGGCAGAGCAAACATGAAAATAAATGAGAGGAATAAGGTGTCACAGTTACAGAGACGGTGCAGATAAATAAACGCAACGGCCACAAGGAGGCAGACTGGAAGATGGCGAACAAGTGAGTTTAACGCTGATGTTGGAGGTTTCTTCTCTCAGGGGGTGGTAACCCTCATGAATCTCTGCCCCATGCCAGGTGGAGAGGGGTCAGTGGATGTACGTAACGTGGAGGCAGAGAAATGTTTGTAAGGGGGGTGAGGCCAACATAGATCAGTGGGGAAGGGGCTGGGTAGGGGCCGAGTGGCCTATTCCCCTCTTTGGTGTGCTCGAGTTGTTGTGAACTGGACCATGTTTAATATCAGAAAATTGATCACCTGGTAATTCAGCTTTGGCCTTAAATCCAGAGGAAATACTTGCTGGTTATTTGCTGCCTTACAGTGGCCAACAATACAAGTTTGTTGGGCCTCTGAAGTACTGCCATGGTTTGTATGTTGTTAATGTGAAACTATGGAACTGCTTGTGAATATGTTGTCTACCTTGGATCTGATGCTTAGTTTTATTTTCTTGCAGTCGCCTCACAATCTGATGACGAGGCGAAGTGGACAGTGCACTATACACCATCGCCGTATCAGCATCGGCAGGAGAACGTGTTCCTCCCGTCCGCTCGGCCCGCTGACATAGAGAACCTGCACAAAGAGGCAGAACTCGGCTTGAGATCCCTGCAGGAGCAAGGTAGGAGGAGGGGGAGAGAGCACAGAGACAGTACCAGGGTAGAGTTGTGGTCCCACTTGTCCCTGGCAGACCCAGTGCACTTCCTCACCAAGTCTTGCAGGGAGACGTGGTCACCAAGTTACAGGAAGGCTGGCTGTGTGTTGTTGGTGCAAGAACTCTACCGGGAAACATTGACAATGGTTCCCACTCCAGTCTGCAGATGTTGATGTGGCCAATGTGGGACTTTTAGACTAGGCAGCTGGGGCAGGTACAGCCTGGGGTAGGGATGGAGGGGTTTTGGTATGATGGAGGGTGCGGGGTACGGGACTGTTGTGAGGAGATCAGCTCGTTCCACTATTAACCATATAACCATATAACAATTACAGCACGGAAACAGGCCATCTCGACCCTTCAAGTCCATGCCGAACAACTTTTTTCCCTTAGTCCCACCTGCCTGCACACATACCATAACCCTCCATACCCTTCTCATCCATATGCCTATCCAATTTATTTTTAAATGATACCAACGAACCTGCCGCCACCACTTCCACTGGAAGCTCATTCCACACCGCTACCACTCTCTGAGTAAAGAAGTTCCCCCTCATGTTACCCCTAAACCTCTGTCCCTTAATTCTAAAGTCATGTCCTCTTGTTTGAATCTTCCCTATTCTCATAGGGAAAAGCTTGTCCACATCAACTCTGTCTATCCCTCTCATCATTTTAAAGACCTCTATCAAGTCCCCCCTTAACCTTCTGCGCTCCAGAGAATAAAGACCTAACTTATTCAACCTATCTCTGTAACTTAGCTGTTGAAACCCAGGCAACATTCTAGTAAATCTCCTCTGTATCCTCTCTATTTTGTTGACATCCTTCCTATAATTGGGCGACCAAAATTGTACACCGTACTCCAGATTTGGTCTCACCAATGCCTTGTACAATTTTAACATTACATCCCAGCTTCTATACTCAATGGTCTGATTTATAAAGGCTAGCATACCAAAAGCTTTCTTTACCACCCTATCTATATGAGATTCCACCTTCAAGGAACTATGCACGGTTATTCCCAGATCCCTCTGTTCAACTGTATTCTTCAATTCCCTACCGTTTACCATGTACGTCCTATTTTGATTTGTCCTGCCAAAGTGTAGCACCTCACATTTATCAGCATTAAACTCCATCTGCCATCTTTCAGCCCATTTTTCCAACTGGCCTAAATCACTCTGTAGACTTTGGAAATCCTCTTCATTATCCACAACACCCCCTATCTTGGTATCATGTGCATACTTACTAATCCAATTTACCACCCCTTCATCCAGATCATTGATGTACATGACAAACAACAAAGGACCCAACACAGATCCCTGAGGCACCCCACTAGTCACCTGCCTCCAACCCGACAAACAGCCATCCACCATTACCCTCTGGCTTCTCCCATTCAGCCACTGTTGAATCCATCTTGCTATTCCTGCATTTATACCCAACAGTTGAACCTTCTTAACCAACCTTCCATGAGGAACCTTGTCAAAGGCCTTACTGAAGTCCATATAGACAACATCCACTGCTTTACCCTCGTCAATTTCCCTAGTAACCTCTTCAAAAAATTCAAGAAGATTAGTCAAACATGACCTTCCAGGCATAAATCCATGTTGACTGTTCCTAATTAGACCCTCTTTATCCAGATACTTATATATATTATCTCTAAGTATCTTTTCCATTACTTTTCCCACCACTGAAGTCAAACTAACCGGTCTATAATTGCTAGGTTTACTTTTAGAACCCTTTTTAAACAATGGAACAACATGCGCAGTACGCCAATCCTCGGGGACTATTCCCGTTTCTAATGACATTTGAAATATTTCTACATAGCCCCGGCTATTTCTACACTAACTTCCCTCAATGTCCTAGGGAATATCCTGTCAGGACCTGGAGACTTATCCACTTTTATATTTTTCAAAAGTGTCAGTACTTCTTTTACTTTGAAACTCATCGTATCCATAGCTACTCTACTAGTTTCCCTTACCTCACATAATTCAATATTCTTCTCCTTGGTGAATACCGAAGAAAAGAAATTGTTCAATATCTCCCCCATCTCTTTTGGCTCTGCAGATAGCTGTCCACTCGGTCTCTCCAATGGACCAATTTTATCCCTTGTTATCCTTTTGCTATTAATATAGCTGTAGAAACCCTTTGGATTTACTTTCACCTTACTTGCCAAAGCAACCTCATGTCTTCTTTTAGTATTCACGTGTACTTCCCATTCGTGGACCATCCAATCTGGTCATGACCTGCATCAAGCTGTGAGAACGTCACACCTCTCGAGAAGCAAAGAAAAGCAATCCAGCAGGAAATTTAGAAGGACCTTCACTCCCCAAAGAGCAGAGAGAATGTGGAGGTCAGACCACTGGGAGAGGTTGAGTGAACAGCATGAGGGAGAAGTTGGGCAGGCAGGTGAGGAGATGTGGATGGAGGGCTGTGCACAGTGAGGAGATGAACCTTGAGGGCAGAACATCAACATTTGGGCTGAATGGCCTGCTCCTGGACTATATACCTGATGTAGTCCGGGTATGAAGGTTAGCAGCATGGTGATCTTGGTGCCACCGTACTCGTGTGCAGTCCCAACAGGAACAGATGGATGTGTACCTCCGAGATGTTTCCACACACCCAGCATTTCACAACTCACATTCCGCTCTGTAGATTTGCAGGAATTAAATCTACAAATTGTACAAGATGTGGGTGTGAATGTTCTGGATAATTCACTCTGTTACTAACCCATTGGTAATAATTGTGGCAAAAAAACCCAAACACAGCGTGAGGCAAAGCACCGGCATGTTTCTGGCAAGAACAGGGCCAGGAAATGACCAGCCAGGGAGTTGTGGAGGACATTAAGAAATTCCATCATTCATTTGAATCGGGGAAAAGTTATTTTGATACATAAACTATTCCCAGATTGTGCTAACTCAACTCATGTTGGGAACACATGGATTCTGCATGCTACAGCTGTCTCTGTGACTCGATGTGATCTGAAGGTTTTGTGTTTTACAATGGCCAGACCTTGATAACCCTGACCCTCGCCGTTACACTGATGCAGGCAGATGTACCGGACGCATTACCCACTGGTCAGTGATGTTTTCCCTTTGTAGTTCTCCGTGCCCACACCCAGGCTTCCAGAGCTGACCGTATTACGCCGTTATTGTGCTCTGTCATATTTTGAACCAACTTGTCCGTGTGAGACACCTGTCCTGAACTCGTTCACGGCACTTCCTTTGATTAAGCAGACTTTGATAGACAAGAGTCATAGGGCTGTACAGCAGAGAAAGAGGCCATTCGGCCCGTCATGTCCATGCCGACCATTACACTTTTCTGCACCAATCCCATTTGGACCACAGCTTCTTTGCCTTGGCCATGCAAGTGTTGGTCTAGATGCTGACGGAGTTAGAGACCCGGGGTACACATCACAGAGCCAGGCCCTTCAGTCCATCTCATCCATGCTGATCTTGATGTTTTTCTATACCAATCCCTAGGGCCCTGTCTCCCTTCTCACCATAAACCTGTGCCCTGTAGATTCAGATACCCATGGATCTATCTAATCCATGCCCCTTACTATCCAGGTCACCCCTCAGCTCCCTGAACCCCAGTGGGACTGGCCAATTGTGATTAGCCCTTTACTGTACCTCACTGACTTGTACATCCGACAATAAACTCAACTCCATGACCTGGGCTCAATGTGATCTTGTTCAGGTTGTGATGTCCATGCAGGCGAAAGGGAGAATGACGGGGAAAAGGCAATGGAAATATAGGCCAGATAGTTGTTATAAATAAGAGTTGTCATTCGACGGGCTTATGTGGAGGCCGGTGAAAGTGCTTTGGGTTTAAGCTCACGCTGATTCATTTCCAAACAGAACTTCAAGTTAATTAAGTTCTAATCCTGCCTTGTTCAAATTCCCTGGTCAAAAAAATTAAATAGTCCTGGTTGACTGACATCGTCTGCAGGGAACCAATGAACTCTTTAATCATGACACCAGACTTTAGCGAATCCTGCACTCCACTGCACTAACAAGAATGTGAAAAGCAAGCACTGGAAATCGAGTCATGGTTCGCATTGGGCATGTGCACTAAACGTCCGATCTCATTGTCAACGATCAGTCATTCCACTCTGACTTGCAGTTATCGAGCCCAAAGGTCCAGCAAGATTCTGACACAAAGAAAGAATGGACAATTAATTTGCGAAGGGTCTGAATTTCTTTATGCCCGACATACTGTTTCTCTTTGCTCAATACTTTTAGTTTCTGTTGGTAGTGTGAACCAATATTGAATGCAACGGGAAACCACTCAAATATTCACCAAGCCAGGCGGCGTCTGTGGAGAGACAAGAAGAGTATTTGCTATTCCATGTTTAATACATCAGGGGATGCAGTTATGTTGCCAGCCTTGTCCCTAATGAACAGTTATCCCCAATATCGAACAAGTGAGTGAGGTTCATGTTTGTGGGAGTGAGTGCGTGGACATTTACATTTGTGAACCGTTTCTAACTGTTCTGTGTGTGTTGGTCTAAGGATGGAATGTCCATTTACAAATACATTGTTGGAGTGGCGGCGCTGCCTTGGCAGCTGCGGCTCGCCTGCAGTCCGTTTGTTTTTTCTTTTTTTGTTGTTTTCTTGTCCTGTTTTAGCTTGTTAATTTGAGTTATTAGATTGTGTGTGTGCGTGGGGTGTGGGTGGGAGAAACGTGTTTTAGTCTCTTCCTTCGGGGGGACGCGACTTTTCTTGTCGTATCCCCCATCTCCGTCTCCTTCTGCGCTGAGGCCTAATGGCGGAGCTGGCGGCCTCCAACTGCGACCGACCTCGAGGCACCGGAGGCAGAGCCAGCCAGGACTTACCAACGCGAGGCTGGCCGACTTCGGGGCTGTGGCGGGTTCTGGCGTTCTGGCGGCCCGACTCGGAGCTGTGGCGGCTTTCCAGTGGCGGTGGCAGCGACTTCGGAGGTTCGACTGCGGGCCCAGTGGACGACATCGCCGGGAGCTCACAGGTCACAGGTTGGTGACCTCCTGCGGCAACAGCTTCGTCCGCTGGACTGGAGGGGGGCAGCTCCGGCAGCTTCGACCGCCCCGGGCCGCGGAGTTGAACCGGCCCGTTCGCAGAGCTCGGTTCAGCTGCGGGACTTACTTACATACCGGTGCGGTCACAACATCGCAGGCCTGGATCGCCTCAGCGCAGAGGAAGAACAAGAAGGGAAGAGACAAAGACATAAGATTTTTGCCTTCCATCACAGTGAGGAGGTGTCTGGTGAACTCACTGGTGGATGTTAAATTTGTGTTTATTGTGTGTTTTGTTATTTTATTATCTGTATGACTGCAAGGCAACAAGACAATAAAGTTTCCATGCTGATGATGATGATGTGTGATTCTCCTGCAGGGACCTTGGACAGCTGCTCACAACCTCAGCTGGGAAATGGCCAGGATAGTATGGACAACTGCAGTGAGGCAGTAAGTGCACGGTTCATGGTTACAGGTGTGAATGCCGCAGGTGAGGGGGGGGGGGGGGGAGCTCAGGGCCATTTCCAGTGGACACCAGCACCAGGGAATGTAAATATAGACTAGGTTTGGGCCAATGCGGTCCATGTTCACCAGTTGGTGACCTGGGCACAATCCATTCTATTCGGCAAAGTGATAACACTCGACATATTTGCAAGTTAAACATAACTGTCGTGGGAAATCCATCTGTGAATTGTTTAAATGTCCACAGCTCCTGGTTAAGGTATTGGGCGGATGAGGTGGTGGAGGCACCTCCACTCCCCACGGGGCGAGAGGCCAGGACCTCGAGGGGTGGGGTGGGGGGGAAACCTCTTGTCCGCTTCCTGTCGCTTGCTTTCCGCAAGGCCAACAAAGAACTCCAGTGGAAATCCCCAGGATTTGCCCAACACGAGGCCCATGGGCAATCGGGAATCACGGAGGGAGGGAGGGAGGGAGGGAGGGAGGTTGGTGGGGACCAATGAGGGAGGATGATTGGTTCAAGCACAAAGTGCTGCTGGAACTCTGGGTCAGACGGCACACATGGACGGAATGGACAGGTGACATCTGAAGAAGGGTCGCAACCCGAAACGTCACCTATTCCTTCCCTCCAGAGATGCTGCTTGACCCACTGAGTTACTCTACCCCTTGTGCCTCTGGACTGGTGAGGTGTTGATCACAAGTGTCTGGATTGATCGGATAGCAGCACTACCCGCTGCACCACGGCACTACTCAACAGAAGTAGAAATAATGTCCCGAACATGTTCCCGTTGTGATTTGTTGTGTGTGGTGACAGGATGAAGACCTGCCGGTACTTCCAAACTCCAGATCCGGTGGGCCTGGCGATGAAGTGTGGACAAAGACACGCTCCCTTCCACCACCCACTCCTGATGAAATCCGAAAGACTGTTCTGGGAATCCAGCCGTCGGTCAGCTCAGCCGGTGAGTACATGGCCATCAGCGTGCGTGTGTCCAGCGGCCGGAATTAACTCAAACCCCCCAAACCTCTGGTCACATAATAGATGGGCTTGGCCCCGCATAATACTCTGGCCAGCGAATGACTTCCACAGGAAAACTATATGTAAATGTGAACATAATGAACACCTCATTAGATGGCCAGCCACAAAGTATCAAGTTTAGTAAGAATCCGGCGAAAAATAGAATATTAGATTGCAAATAATTTGGTTAGCTGCTACTTTCTCAGTCAATTTGTTTTTGTTGGTCTCAGATCCTATTTTGTCTGTCCAAACTCATGTTTGCTTGCTTCTTGTCGATGCAGAGAACTGCAGATGCTGCTTTGCACCAAAGGACACCAAGCGCTGGAGTAACTCAGTGGGTCAGGCAACCCACTGAGTTACTCCAGCACTCTGTGAAATGTCACCTATCCATGTTCTCCACAGATGCTGCCTGACCCGCTGAATCACTCCAGCACTCTGTGTCCTTCTGCTAACTTCTTGACAGGATCTGGGGGTTGTTGACAAGCCCAGAATTTGTCCCGGGTGCCCTGGGGGTTGCGGGGAGGGGGGGGGGGGGGGTCACTGTGAGCCTTTGGGGTCCAGGTGGATCAACTCTCATTTTCCATGACCAGACCTGCAGGTGACAGAGCTGTGATCTGACCCAATGTTGAGAGATTGACTCTGCTGTTGGATGTTGTGGCTTTGCTGCTCTGGAACCTCTTCAGGTAGAGCTGGTGTTATCCTACTGCACACCTGGTGGAACTAGGGTTGGTCCTAGGTGTGAGCGTGAGGAGGGTGAAGGATGTGTCAGGCCAGGGCAATGTCGCAGTGTCTGACCACACCTGGACTCCCAGGACATCCAGAACTTTGACTGTCGCCCAGTGTTGGGTTCGACTACCATCCAACGTTTTGTTGGGATGCTGCTGACCCAGGTCAGAAGGAATAGGTGACGTTTCAGGTCGAGACACTTTTTCTTCTGAAGAGAGGTCTCAACCCGAAATACCACCTATTCCTTTTCTCCAGAGATGCGGTCTGACCTGCTGAGTTACTCCAGCTTTTTTGTGTCTGCAAAGAAAAGTATATTTTGTTTCATAATTAATTCTTTAAAAGTGAATAATTTCTGAAGTTTTTTTTAAATAATGCAGGAATAAAATTTAAACCGCAAGAACAGCAGAAGACTCAATCATCCTTTAAAGGACCAAAACTGAAAGAGAAACGGATTCGGAGAACGACGATCATGGGGCTTCCCCTGCACGTGCAAGAGGAACTGGGTTTGTGCACTAACTGTTACTTTACAGATACAGCACAGAAACAGGCCCTTCAGCCCACCGAGTCCGTGCCAACCAGTGACCAACCCATTCACTGGGGCTTCTGCAGACTACCTGACAATTCACCTATCCATTCTCTCCATAGATGCTGACGGCTTGCTGAGTTCTTCCAGCACTTTTGTGTTTTGCTCAAGATTGCAGTATCTGCAGTTCCTGGATGGTGCCTGGATTGGGGCATTTCAGTATGAGGAGAAACTGGATAGGCTGGGTTATTTGGCCCGGAGTCAGGGTGAGATGCATAAAGTTACGAGGTAGACAGGAAGGATCTTCCTGCCAAGGTGAGCTGTTTAAGGCAAAGGAGCAGTGGTTTCATGCAGGGTAGGAGATCGGGAGAGGCTTGAGGAGGATGGTTTGAACAGGAGAGAGGAGGTTCTCTCTGATCTTTGAAGCAATTCAGTCCAAGGTATACAAGGCGACAGGTTTAACATGGGTAAATTGGATTAGTACAGACAGATCAATGGTCAGCATGGACATGATGGGCCGAAGGACCTGCTTTGGTCCTGCATGATTCAGTGGTTCCAACCAAGAGGTTTTAATGCTGTTGTTTCTGGTCCCAACACAGGTCTTGGGAAAGGGTCTCGTCCTTCGAAGACGGCTGGAACAGAACTGGCCGCAGACAACGCTGGCGTGGTCTTGGTATCCAGGGGCGACGAGAACTATTGTTTTAATAACATCTCCCATTTACAGGCCAGGAGCTCCTTGCGATCTGTAACTTTTACTGACCCTTCACGGGGAGACAATGACTCTCGAAACACCTTAGGACTTAATTACCAACTCAACTGGGCACTGATCAACTCTTGCAACAGGCCAAAGTCGTTAGCGGTTCCAAAGTCGCCTGGTGAACTGTCCGGTCCAGTCATGTCCATGTCACCTCAGGCAACGTATTTATCCAAGATCATTCCCAATGCCATCCTGCCTCCCGCTGTGGACGTGGTGATGATCAACACCAGTCAGAACAGTCTGCGTAAACTCAGTAACAGTAGCGTGCTGTCCACTCCCTCCCCAGCCATATCTCGCTCCATCTCCATACACACCTACGATGCCAGGGATTACGCTTCCAGTGATGCCTGGAGTCATTCCCAGTCTTCGGAAACCATCGTATCCAACAATTCCACAATCTCGTCCCAGGGTAACACCGAAACGCCATTAAATAATCATTTCAAGGAAGAAGGTGGTGAGAAAGCTGATCACAACTTAACAGACTCACCTCTGAATCATCGAGCCAGTACCAGCAGATGGGTGAGCGCGTGCTCTGCACACCAGAACTCTCAACCCAGTCAGGCCAGCAGCAATGGTTATGGTGGCCAGTCACTCTCTCCTGCACAAAGCACATGCAGCATTGTTGATGCATCTGACACGCACAGCATGATCAGTGAACAGTCTGTCACCAGAAGCCTGTCGGTCAGAAAAATGCGTAAGCCCCCTGCTCCTCCTCAGAGAATGCATTCCTTGCAGCAGGGCGAGGACCAAAGACACACTGCTCCATTGCTGGGAGATGATCAAAGTTTCCAACCTTGTACTACTGCAGATCCTGCCGTCAGTCACAAGCTAGTGCCGACCCATGATGGAACACGGACAATATCCAACGGGAACATCCTTCAGTCACCAAATAACTTCAGTCCAAAGACTCCACACCATCAACCCGAGCAAACAGCCCTGTCCAGTGTCTGCCCGATTCAGAGTGAAAGCCCACCTATGGTGACCACCCTCGTGCCTCCGCCGTCGCCGACTGGAATGTCCAAGCCCAGAGCACCACAGAGGTCTTGCTCCCTCCATGGCCCGGAAACCGCTCCCTCTCCTACCTCACGATACGCCAACCTGTTTGATATCCCTCCTCCTCCTTCCTCACCGGCCCCACCTCCTCCCAATGTACCACGACCAAAGATCCCCCCTGCAATGTTGTATCCCTGGGGACCAGAGAGAATCCCACCTCCCCCACCTGGGCCAGCCCCGTTACCTCCCACAAAGAGACCTTCCTTCCTCTTCAACATCCTCGCAAATGGACCTCCTCTCCGCCACTCTCTTCACGCCTCCACCCCCTCACCTGCTCCAACCCCATTGGTCACCTCCACACCTGCTCCAACCCCATTGGTCACCTCCACACCTGCTCCAACCCCATTGGTCACCTCCACACCTGCTCCAACTCCATTGGTCACCTCCACACCTGCTCAAACCCCATTGGTCACCTCCACACCTGCTCCAACCCCATTGGTCACCTCCACGCCTGCTCCAACCCCATTGGTCACCCCCACACCTGCTCCAACCCCATTGGTCACCTCCTCATCTACTCCAACCCCATTGGTCACCCCCACACCTGCTCCAACCCCATTGGTCACCTCCTCATCTACTCCAACCACAGCAGTCATTGGTCCAGCCATATTGGCTTCAGACACGTTGCCCATTGGCTCGGAGATCAAACCTGTCCCTGGGGCCACATCTGTCCCTGGGGCCACATCTGTCCCTGGGGCCACATCTGTCCCTGTCGCGACCACACGGCTGCAACACAGTGCAACCCCACACCTGGTGGAGCGAGCTTCTCCTTCACCCTCCCCACCCCCGGCCCATCACCCACCTCCTCCACCACAAAGGCCAGCCACTGACCAGCCCCCTCCTCCATCCCCCTCGACTACCCGGTCTCCACGGGGGCCGGACGCACCCACCGACTGGCCCCCTCCCCCTCCCCCTCCTCCCCCTCCCCTGGCTCCCTCCGGCCTGGCACCAGGGGGCTCGCCCCCAACAGCGGGGGGGTCTGAGGCATCTGCCCCATCAGAGGCAGAGTTTCTGTTCCCGCCTCCACCGCCCCCCCTGCTGGAAGATACAGAAGGACGAGGCTGTCCGGAGAATCCTAGAGCAGATGGACAGGGGGAGCCTTTCCCCATTCACCTAACTACCCCCACCCCCCTCCCTGCCCCCACCCCCATCCCTGCCCCCACCCCTCTCCCTGCCCCCACCCCCCTCCTTGCCACCCTCCCAGCCCCCACCCCCACCCCCATCCCCACCCCCACCCTCATCCCTGCCACCCTCCCCGCCCCCACCCCCATCCCCATCCCTGCCACCCTCCCCGTCCCCACCCCCATCCTGACCACCACCCCCATCCTGACCACCACCCCCATCCCTGCCACCCTCCCAGCCCCCACCCCCATCCCCATCCCTGTCACCCTCCCCGCCCCCACCCCCATCCCTGCCCCCACCCCCATCCCGACCACCACCCCCATCCCTGCCACCCTCCCAGCCCCCACCCCCCTCCCCTCCACCATCCTCATCCCCATCCCTGCCACCCTCCCCACCCCCACCCCCATCCCTGCCACCCTCCCCACCTCCACCCCCCTCCCTGCTCCCGCGCCCCTCCCTGCTCCCACGCCCCTCCCTGCCCCCACCCCCCTCTCTGCCCCTGCCTCCACACCACGACCACCCCTCGGTTCCTCGCCCCTCTCCCCCTCCCCGCAGCCCAAAGTAAGCCTCTCCTCAGCCCCTCCCCCCCTCGTGTCACCTCTGGCCACCAAGCGACCTCAACCAAAGACCCAGGCAGCCAGTCAGCCTCTGGAGGGAACAGTCTCTCCCAGCCCACCCTCCACACTCCCCACACCCGCAGTGATTGGCGGGGGCTGGGGCAGAGGTGGACCGCCGTCTGCTGGAGGGGGCCCTGACGGAGAGGGGGGGGCACCACATGTCGCCCCATCCCTGCTGCAGATGGTGCGGCTGCGCTCCGGGCAGATGAACCGGTCAGCAGTGGCCATTCCAGACCCCAGACCACCAGTCAAGGGCAGCACCACCACTGTGCTGGACCCCAGACCGACACCCCGTGGCCCGAGCCAGGCCACGCTACCGGCCAAGGGCAGCACGACCGCGCCCAGCAAACCCGCTCGCAAGTCCCTGTCCCAGCGCTTGTCCACCACAGACCCCGGGCCCAACCCCATGGCCCCCCTCCAGTTCAGGGCCCCTCCCCTCAGCCCTAACGCTCAGGGAAGCGTCCTGCTGAAACAGGCCGAGGAAGAGACCCCACTCAAGTCCCCGGCCTCCTGCGCCAGCTTCATCTTCTCCAAGAACGTCAGCCCCAAGAAGCTGGTGTTTGAGAGCCCACGGTCACCAGAGGCTGAGGCTGAGGCCAAGAGGAACCTGATGGCCGAGCTCAGCTCCGTGTCGGGCCGAATGGCCTCCAAGGGCTGGTCGGGCCTGCCGGCTAAAGCAGCCCCTGAGGCTCAGAGAAAGGCAGGCAGGGTTCCACCGCCTGTGGCCAAGAAACCTTCCTTCCTGCCCACCAGTCAGCGACTGCCCTCCACCTCAACCTGTGACACAGAGATGCCCACTGCTCAGGCAACCGCACAGCTGCAGCAGGACGCCAGCGGTCACCACGAGGAGAAAGGTAATTGGCCAGACAGAGGGACAGCAGGGAGGGGTTAGTAATTGTCAGGGGAAAAGCCATGGGGGGGGGGGTGGTGAATTAGGGAGTTGGACAATTGGTGAGTTGGTCTGTAGGGAGTAGAAATGTCACTTGTCCATTCTGTCCACAGCCACCTGCCTGACCTACTGAATGCCTCCAGCACTTTGCTGTTTGCCCAAATTAACTGCATTCATTGGTAAGATGCGGTGCAGCCATGTCTAATACATTGGCGTTACTACGGTTTGCTGTGGACCGTAACTTACAGAGTGGAGGAGTCAAGAATACCAACAACACTGCTCTCTTCCTGTCTCTATCTGTTGCTCCAACATCCACCATATCTCTTTGCCTGCCCTTTCTGACACTGCGGTGAAGGTAGCTGTAAAATGCCATCGGCATCAGCTGCACAGTGATGGGGCTGCTGGGAACTGCAGATGCCATTACTCCTGACTTTGTGGCATTTTGTTCTCGTGATGTTAGGTTCAATAAAACACTGCCGGTTTACACTATTTGCACGTCTTCCAACACAGTAATTTGCAACAAAATGATTAGGGAGGTTAGAATATATAGCAGCCAGAATACTCTAATTCCTTTTGCAAAGCTGAATTTGCAACCTGTTAGGTTACTGTCGTTCAGTAACCATGGTTACTCCAAGTGTGTTGGCACAAACAGACCTGCTGGTCTGAAGCTCACAGAACACTCCCGTTCACCGTGGCAACCCGTTAGGGAGCAAATACAGGTGTGATAGAAATCTATGAACATGTCTACACTGGTGAATGGTGGCCAGTGGCATTGACTCATGATTGTCATGTGTACTGGGGTACAGTAAAGAGTTTCCCATTCCAGTTGATGGCCAGTAATCTCCACTGGATATGCACATCCCGCCGTCTCCCTCTCACCACTGGCTATGTTGAAGCTGAGGAAGGGTCTTGACCCCAAACATCCCCTATTCCTTTTCTCCAGAGATGTTGCCTGACCCACTGAGTTACTCCAGCACTTTGTGTCCGTGCTCACCAACTAAGCACATTTCTATTTGGTCTTTCAATTAAACTGCATTGAAATTGTTCATTGGTCACAGCTGCAGAATTAGGCCATTTGGCCCATCAAGTCTACTACCCATTCAATCATGGCTGATCTATTTTTTCCTCTAAAAACCCATTCTCCTGCCTTCACCCTGTAACCTTTGACACCCTCGTATTGTCAAAACAAGATTTAGACAAAATGTGTCTGAAGGAAGAGAGATGAACTGAAATGTTGGCAGCAGAGGAGAAAGAGAGACGAACTGAAATGTTGGCAGCAGAGGAGAATGATTGAACAGACACGTGACAAGCAACTATTTCTTCACAGAGGGTGTTGGGTTTGTGGAATGAGCCGTCAGAAGAGGTTGTTGAGGCAGGTACAATAACAACATTTAAAGGACACTTAGACAGGTACATGGATAGGAAAGATTTATAGGGACACTAGACCAAGGGGAGGCCCGTTGGGTCTGTTCCCCCAACGTAATTTTCCAGCATTCACCCGTTCCCCTAACGCAATCCGTTTGGCTTTTTAAAAAAAACGTTAACCTGGGGGGAGGGGCAGGGGGTGTGGCACTCGGTTGCTCGAGAGCCCATTGTGATTGGTGCACTGGAGGGGGGAGGGGGCAGGGGGAGGGGGCAGGGGGAGGGGCAGGGGGGGTTGGAGCGCTGGCGTGCCACTCCCTCCCGAAGTGGCCCGTCCTGCCTTGCGAGTGCATTGTGACGTAGCGGGGATTTTATTTTCCAAAATGGGTGTGTTTGAAGAAATCGGGCTGTTTTTAAAATTTCAACGATTAATAACTTTGGAAATATAGGTGGAAATGTGACCGTAAGATGTTTATCGTCACCACGGGGAAAATGGGAAGGCTGTGGCCTAGCGTTTGGAAGAAGATAGGAATTAACCAGATTGACAGAGACACATATCGTGGGCACAAACAAGACAAAGACTTTTAGTTATATAGAGATCGGCCAAACAAGGGCAAATGAGGCTGGCTTAGATGGGGCATGTTGGTTGGCATGTACGAGTTGGCCCAAAGGGCCTGTTTCCATGCTGTGCTGTTGTGGACTAGCCTTTGCATTCAACGTGTTGAATATCCATCACTTTCAGCTTTTCGTTCCTTATCTTTAGGGAATCTGAAGACTGGAAATGGGCAAGTGTGCCTGGAGGACTGAAGAACTCAACGCCAATCCGCAGGATATTGCTGCTCTACTGGTCAAAGATAACTTCCCTGGTGGAGTGGACCTTACAATCCAAAGAAACAATTCTCAGAAAAGTCTTAATGCTGAATAATAATAGCCTTTTTATGCAAAAATAAGAATGTTTGCTGCACCTTGACTTTGTATAGTAGTGATGCTTTCTATGAAGCAATGAGTTTGCTGGAGAAATTGTTGAAAGGCTTTAAGCGATGGAAGCAGCACCTCTTGGTTCTGCATTGTGCAATTGCCATGCGCTTGGTGGTTGGATGTCCCTGGTGGGGGCTTCAACTCCAGCTGATGTATAGAATGTCTCAGACCGTTGCAGCTGAGAATATTATTGCCTTGCCTAATCAACCAATCAAACGTTTTACAAAACAGAAGGAAGCACACTTATGTCAAGAGAGGGGGTTGGGTTTAATTTATCTGCAAATCAACAGCCACTCGTGATTTACAAATGTATTTTCTGTCTTAACTTATGCAGAAAGATTGTTAGTCACCCGAAATCAAACAAAAAGTTCTGTCAAACAGCAATGCCCTTCTGTTTAGATCAGGAGTCGGTGCAGGTACTGACCAGGGTTCATGGATCAGTCTTGGAGAATCTGACCAGAGTCCATGGATCAGTCTAGGAGAGGCAGGGAGCTTCACTGTCCTGGTTGGTGCTGACCAGGGTATGTGGATCAGTCTAGGAGAGACAGGGAGCCTCATCCAACGAGCTATGCTCTGTCAACAACCTTCACAAACTGCTGGTCAGTTGCTCCGTCGATCCTTCCACCCACCATTGTGCCTTTATCTGAGGGTGCTGTGCTTTCCAGTGTGTGGCAGCACATTCAGGGAGGGTGGTGCGGCCAGTGGAGTGGTGAATAGGCACCACCTGCAGTGGCTGATTGATATTGAACCTGACAACTTGCAGACAGCACCTGGAGACCCAAAGTGACCACGCCCTCACCTGGAGAAGTCACTGATAACTGAGCGGATGTCCTCAGGTGATTGGCTGACCAGTGAATGAAAGGTGCTTAATAATCATCACTGGATTATCACCAGTTGCACCTCGACCTGAAGCGTCACCTATCCATGTTCTCCACAGATGCTGCCTGACCCGCTGAGTTACTCCAGCACTCTGTGAAACGTCACCTATCCGTGTTCTCCAGAGATGCTGCCTGACCCGCTGAGTTACTTCAACACTCTGTGTCCTTGCATGAGATCAATGCCTGGTTATAAACAGTGGGACAGGGCTCACAATGTTAAACTGGCAGTAGACAAAAGTGCTGGAGAAACTCAGCGGGTGCGACAGCATCTATAGAGCGAAGGAAATAGGCAATGTTTCGGGGCGAAACCCTTCTTCAGACCAGGCCGAAACGCTTCTTCTTCGAAACCCTCCTTCACTCCATAGATGCTGCCGCATCCGCTGAGTTTCTCCAGCACTTTTGTCTACCTTCGATTTTCCAGCATCTGCAGCTCCTTCTTAAACTTGTTAAACTGGGCCTTGGTATTGGCTGTGTGAGGGGCTCTGTTTTGCTGCTATTAAGCTACATTATTTGAGTTGTACATTAACTAAATTTGACCAAATACAGGTGAGTTGACACTACCTGAAAGCTGTCACACGCAGGTTAACAGGAACCCTTACTGAAGGAGTTATCCATTCCACTATCTCTGCATGGTTCTTGCATCGTCCGTGAATGGAACAGTTGCCCTGCCAACTTTATCTCACCAATCTCAGCAGAGAATTGCAGAGGGACTGTGCCACCGTCTGTTGCTTTCTGACCAAACTCTGATAAATTGGACCAAGCATTTAATCCTGATTTTAAGATTCTTGCTTTTAGCAATGACCTTGTCTTCCTGAAATATAGACACTTTGCACAGATTGAGTAGCAATCGCATTTGCCTTGATTAGAATCAGGAAGTGAAGATTAGACGGCATTCCTGATGTTACATCTGCATTGTTTGATCAAGGTCTTTTCCAGAATGGATGAGCTTTTCCTGATCGTCATCACTTGCAGAGAGAACACAGCCATGCTTTGGTTGACATGAATGAGTGACATTCTGTGGTTGCTTTTTTAGCAGGAGATCAGAACAGAAATTGTTTACTCTTCATTCCGAGTAGATGATTCCTGTTCTCCTTTGTTACACCAGAATCTTCAAACTTCTCTCTTTCTACCTCTTCCCAGGAGAAACACAGTGTTCTACCATTTTCTGGCAAATGTGAAATTGGTACCTCAGAACGTAGCCAGAATCTGCTTTGACTGAACTTTTCAGTTATGCTCAAGACTGGTGAGTGGATTACATGGAAATTACCAGCTAAAGATCTGGTGACTGCACAGAGAATAAAGAATGCAAATAATTCTGTTACCCTGCCTACGCGACTTGTCCGGTTGTGAATTACACCGAGTATCTTTATGTTAAATGTTAGCGGAGGTACCTTAGTCTGAACATGACTTCAGTGAGTGTGGGTATCTCACCTGGCAGACTGGACTCCTATAGCCTTTGCTCAATAGCGTTCTTAAATCCCTCAATAATTGGTATTCACCCTGGCAAATTAATATGCGACTCCTCTAAGTTCAGCCTGTTCATTGTCTAACTGCAAGATCTGTTTGTATATAGCTTTCACTGTTTATTGCAAATCAAAATGTTCATTGGAGTCCTGAAAAATTAATAATTGTGTCAATTTTAATACTTAACAATTAACATTTGCTCACTGCCAAATTTCATCTCATACATCATTCATTTCCGTAGAATAGGACTTGTTACAATATCTATTTTAGCCGTATAACTCAGTAAATGGTGACTTCATCTCTGGGAACTATAAACATATCAGGGCTCAACTGTCAGTAAATAATGGGGATGCATTTTTGTAAATTGCTAAGCTGGCTATTTTCAGATAGAAAATGCTAATTATTTTGCTTTTGGCACATTAAATTTAATTTCAAGTGCTGAGAAAAGTCAAAGAAACGAACTTTGACAATCGGCCCTTACAGGGCCCCCAAACACAACGGTGGCACCAACACGCTTTGAAAATTCTTTATAAAGTGCACTTTTAGAAGTGTGAGTGCAAATGATTTGAGGCAATATTTGGCTTACATAAATTAATATTGAAATAAAACATTTATTTTCTTCAATCTAAAGGCCTTTCGTATGTATGGTGGGAGGTTAAACAGCAGATGCCAAATGACCACAGGCCAGTATTTCCAAACTGTTTACAGGCCAATGGGTCAACATGATTGGGCAAGAGGGAGGGGAGTGCATGAGGGGTATGGGTGGGAGAGAGAGAGTGAGGGAGTGCAGGGGTGTGGGACGGAGGTGTTGTGGGGGCAACAGGTGCATGAACGTTTCACCACTCCCCAAATCCTCATGTTGCAAGAACTCTGTTTTTCAAGAGCAGTGACTTGTGAACCTGATTCGTGACACAATTCTACTGCAACAAGGGGCGAGGATCATGGGTTGTGAATAATTCAGACCTTCTTGAACCCATGCTGGGTCCATAATGGAAGGACATTGTCCAGGGTTAGAAGCTCTGTATGGATGTGGTCCTTGCTTCCTGCAGCGACCAGTGTTAGAGGGCAGGTTCCGTGGGACTATGTTCTGATGTACTATTGAGAACCACTTGATGCTTTGTTCCAACCTCTGTACTATCCCGATGGCTGCAGTTTGGATTAACCTTCCCAAAAGGGATGAGTGAGCTGGTATATTTCATGCCAAAGAGACCAGGACTCATGTTCCCTCCAAAGCATTGCCTAACTGCACCCTTGGCCTCCAAAGGGAGGTCAGGTGGTAATACTGTTCACTGGGGCAAACCAGAGAGAGTGGCCTTTGCTGCCCTGTGTTCCACCAGCAGCAGGGTGTTCAGGACTTCTGACTGTGTCCATCTGAATGTTGATGGCATGAGGCAACATTAGGACATACTCATTGGGTGTTGTCATCACCACAACTTTCCAACCACCTTCTCTGCTTTACTCCTTTTCACCCAGCTCCCACATTCCTCCATCTCTACTGCCAATTTAATGAATCATAGCTGCAGTATGAATGCAAAGGAATAAAGATTTTCTGCACATTGTATATTTGATATCGCATTTTAGATCCAGCCTAGCTGCCAATTAAAGTGGCCTGTGGCCTTAAACAATCACTTAAGGGTATAAACTGATTTTCAAATATTTTTAGGAAAATATTATTAGTGCAATGACATAATATATATATATTTCTCTACTGTTAATAAATTAGCAAATGAGTTTCCAACCTGTCTCACTTTAATGTGTCTGCACTGAGGAATTAAATTTGAGTCAAAAGACAAGAGTGTTTAATTGTCATATGTACCAACGGAACAATGGAATGCTTACTTGCAGCAGCAGCAGCAGTACAAGCCAACACAATACACATAAATATGTCATAAACAAAATTGAATTAAAGTAATAACCACAATACTAGTGCAAAAACAAAGCCCGAAGTCCTGAGTGCAACCGGACAGTCCATAGCTCATTGGTCAGTGTTGTGCAGAGTTCAAGAGCCTGATGGTTGTTGGGAAGAAGCTGTTCTTGAACCTGGAGGTCACGGTTTTCAGGCTCCTGTACCTTCTTCCCAATGGTGGCAGCGAGATGAGAACATGGCCAGGGTGGTGTGGGTCTTTGATGATATTGGCTGCCTTTCTAAGGCAGCACCTCCTGTAGATCCCTTCGATGGTGGTGGGGGGGGGGGGGGGGTCAGTACCCGTGATGGACCAGGCAGTGTCCACCACTCTTTGTAGTCTCCTTCACTGCTGAGCAATCGAGTTACTGAACCACACTCCAAAAATCCCAGACGCTTGAGTCAATCCTGTGGTCCAATTAATTTAACTCCTGAGTAAATTAGAACAAATTGCTACAATTGTGAACTTCGGACCATGTTCCAGGTTTCTACATCTAACAGCATGACTTATCTACATTGTCTGAGAGGATGACTTATCTACATAGGTATTCCTGAAAAACACAATGAGGGAAAACTAGAGGCATCAGTGACATAGTGAATGAACATAAACAAACAACTGATTAGAGATCCAATATTGCTCTCAATATCTGGGCAGTTACCTTCCATGTTTGTCTTTGCACCTCTGGGCTTTGGACTGTCAGAAGCAGAGCCACCTGTTGCAGGCACTGACTGCCTTTATAGCCGCAGGGTTACGGTGAGTTTCTGGTCAACGGCGGTTCCGGGACGTTGATGGTGATCTCCGGGCAAGAGGTAGGTCATTGACTATCACGAGGTCGGCTCTGCCTTTAGGAGATGATCATTTCCTGGAAGTTATCAACTTGTTCATAGGTTCTAGGAGCAGAACCAGGCCATTCTGCTCATCAAGACTACTCCGCCATTCAATCATGGCTGCTCTATCTTTCCTTCTTAACTCCATTCTCCTGCCTTCTCCCCATAAACCTGACACCCGTACTAATTAAGAATCTGACAATCGCTGCCTTAAATGTTGTTCAAGTCTGGTTATTGGAGGGCTTGAATCTCGTTAATCCAACTTGCTTCTTCTGGCTCTCCCAATTCCCTGGTCAATTTATTTCTTATTTACTTTATATTCCTCAAAAGCCCTGACTGATTTGATGTTCCTAAACCTTGCATGTGCTTCCTTTACCTATAACCAAATTCACATCCTTCTTGTAGAAACCACAAATGCTGATTTATACCAAAGGTGACAGAAAGTGCTGGAGTAACTCAGCAGCTTTTCTGGAGATGGTAATTGACACGCTGAGTTACTCCAGCACTTTCTATTTATTTTTGACAACCTCTTTAGTCATTCAAGGTTCTCTCACTTTGCCATCCTTCTCCCTCCTCCCTACTTGGCATTGCCGGACCTGAACTTTGATCGACCGGCCTTTAAATGATTCCCACATGTGGACTTACCCAATAACAGCTGTTCCCAATTTAGTCTCCCTATCTCCTGCTGAATAATGTTGTAATTTGCCTACTTTTCCCCAAAGTTAAGACTTATCATTACTCATAACTATCATAAAACATACAGAGTTGTGATCATTATTCCGAAAAGGCTCTCCTACTGAACAAAGTCTGTCCCAGCTGCAGTTTTGCAGTTAATTTGGGGTTTAAGATCCAAGTCCATCTCAGTGAAATTGTCATCTCTAGTTAATTATTTTTGCTTTGCATCACTCCTCCTTTCTTTGTCGAACTGAAGTGCTGTGATGTTATAACCACTATCTCCTTCCTTGTTGGACCAGAAACTGTTCCACAAAATAGGATCATTTTGTGGAACAGTTTCTGGTCCAACAAGGAAGGAGATAGTGGTTAAGCACATCGTGGAAGCTCTTCACCACCTCTGCCCTTGAAGCTGTTGCTGTCTCAGTCTACACTGGGGTTTAACCTCAGATTTGACTGAAGTACCTTCATTAGTTTAACATGGGGAAATAAATGGCCATTCTGGTGGGGAAAGAGTTGTAGGTAGTTCCGCACCGTGCCAGCCCGCCCTCTCAAACCCAAATTCAAGACTATGTCAAGGTCAGGTTCAATGCAGGGGCAAGTGAAGGCATTTAGAACACCTGGAATTATTGTCGGAGGCATCGTTTATGTTGAGAGTAATGTTTTATTGAGTCTGGTTCATTTTCTAAGTGTATTTTTGCAGCAAGAATACAATGTTTACTTGTATTACCAGCTAAGTACTTTGGATTTTAATTTTCTAAATCATTGTTGCGTTTGTGTTCCTCTCCTGTTACTCAGCTGGGGAGGGGGTGGTGGGAGTGGAACATTTACTGCAGGAATGTTCACTGACTGCTGCCTCCTTGTGGGCAGGACCCTTTGTTACATTGACCAGCGATGAGTGCATGGTCTAGAGCCTCTAGAAACTTTGCTCCTTATACCAATGCTATGTGATCACTGCAATGTGGGCGGGGAGAAGGATGTAGGAGGTGGTAATGGACAGACTAACTCATAAACACGTAATAAAGATCCACGCTAGCAAAATATTGGGGATCTTCACTCAAGAACAGCTTCTTCCCTGCGGCTGTCACACTTCTCAACGCTGCACCTCAATGACTGCCTGTCTCAACCCCTCCCCCCAGACACTGTATATGTACAGATGTATATTAACTCATACTACTGCGCAATTACTTGTTCATTCGGAAGTTCGCCCTTTGGAGATACCAACTGCATTTTGTTGTCTCTGCATTGGACACTGCACAATGACAATTAAAGATTGAATTGAATTGAATCTCCAGTGTAAACTCCGTGAACCAACAGAACACCCACATTTCAAGACCACAGTGGCTTTTCCTGAATGAAGTCACTTTTTAATGGGGTACCACATTTCCAGTTATCATTCAGCTCTTCATTTTAACCCTTTGGTATCCCTGCCACACAAAATAAGTAAAGTTCCAGCAAGATCACATCACTCGGGTTATTCAAAGATTGTGTACACCTGGAGATGCTTGCTGGATCGAGGTGGATCAGAGGTGACTGGAATGTGAAGATGCTGAGGAGATATTTATTCACTTATAAAATGCAGACTTCCGCACAATGCCACTTGGTTGGCATGCGCAAGGTGGGCTGAAGGGCCTGTTTCCAAACAAGCCTTTTGGCCCAAAGGTATACAAGTGAAAACATATTCAATTACACATGTACCTAAACCTACCAAGTGTGTAGGAAGGAACTGCAGATGCTGGTTTCAACCGAATAGACACAAAAAATGGAGTAACTCAGCGGGACAGGCAGCATCTCTCGAGAAGGAATGGGTGACGTTTCGGGTCAAGACCCTTTTTCAGCCCGTCCGGTCTGGCCCAACATGTGTCTCCAGTCTACCAGCACAGTGGATGTTTAGCTGACTCCTTCATTTTGGTGCAATCAGTGATGGGCAATGTTTCCAGAAAACAATTTCCCAGAAATACTAGGGGACCGAGGATCTCGTGGGAGGGAGGAACTGAAGGGAATCCACATTAGTCAGGAAATGGTGTTAGGTAAACTGTTGGGACCATAGGGAGATAAATCCCCAGGGCCTGATGGTCTGCATCCCAGAATGTCGGAGGATTATTTGTTGTATGTGACAGCTGATCCCCTACTCCCAATTCCTCCGTCTACACCGCATCCGCACCCAGGATGAGGTGTTCCACAACAGGGCATCGGAGATGTCCTCATTCTGCAGGGAACGGGGGCTCCCCTCTTCTACTACAGATGAGGCTCTAATTAGGGTCGCTTCTATACCTCGTAACTCTGCTCTCACTCCCCATCCCCCCCACTTGTACCAAGGGCAGAGTCCCCCTTATCCTCACTTTACACCCCACCAGCTGTCACATACAACAGATAATGCTCCGACATTTTCGCCACCTCCAACGGGATCCCACCACTGCCCACATCTTCCCATCTCCACCCCTGTTTGCTTTCCGCAGAGACCGCTCCCTCCGTAACTCCCTGATCAATTTGTCCCTTCCCACCCAAACCACCCCCTCTCCTAGCACTTTCCCTTGCAACCGCAGGAAATACTACACTTGTCGCTTTACCTCCGCCCTTGACTCCATTCAAGGACCCAAGCAGTCTTTCCAGGCGCGGCAGAGGGTCGCCTGCATCTCCTCCAACCTCATCTATTGCATCCGCTGCTCTAGATGTCAGCTGCTCGACATCGGTGAGACCAAGCATAGGCTTAGCGATCACTTCGCCCAACACCTCCGCTCGGTTCGCATTAACCTACCTGATCTCCCGGTGGCTCAGCTCTTCAACTCCCCCTCCCATTCCGAATCCGACCTTTCTGTCCTGGGCCTCCTCTATGGCCAGAGTGAGGACCACTGTAAATTGGAGGAGCAGCACCTCATATTTTGCTTCATACCCAAGCGGTATGAACATTGTCTTCTCTAATTTCAGGTAGTCCCTGCTTTCTCCTCCCCTTCTCAGCTCTCCCGCGGCCCACTGTCTCCGCCTCTTCCTTTCTTCTTCCCGCCCCCCCCACCCTCACATCAGTCTGAAGAAGGGTCTCGACCGAAACATTGCCTATTTCCTTCGCTCCGTAGATGCTGCCTCACCCGCTGAGTTTCTCCAGCATCTTTGTCTACCTTTGATTTTTCAGCATCTGCACTTCCTTCTTAAACATGGATGTATTGATGATCATTTTCCAATGTTCTCTCGACTCTGGATCAGTTCCTGTGGACTGGAGGGTAGCCAATATAACCCCACCTTTTAAGAAAAGAGGGAGGGAGAAAACGTGGAATTATAGACCAGTTAGCCTTACAACGGTAGTGGGGAAGATGCTTAAGTCGATTGTTTAAGATGTTATAGCAGTGCATTTGGAAAGCAGTGACAGGATCGGTGAAAGTCAGCATGGATTTATGAAGGGGAAATCATGCTTGACTAATTTGGAATTTTTTGAGGATGTAACAAATAGAATGGATAAGGGCGAGCCAGTGGATGTGGTGTATCTGGACTTTCAAAAAGCATTTGACAAGGTCCCACACAAGAGATTAATGTGCAAATTTAGAGCACATGGTATTGGGGGTAGGGTATTGACATGGTTAGAGAACTGGCGGGCAGACAGGAAGCAAAGAGTAGGAATTAACAGATCCTTTCCAGGCAGTGGGAGTACACGAAATGCTGGAGAAACTCAGTGGGTGCAGCAGCATCTATGGAGCGAAGGAGATCGGCAAAGTTTCGGGCCGAAACCCTTCTTCAGATAACCCTTGTGTACCCTCGATTTTCCAGCATCTGCAGTTTCTTCTTTAACACAGTGACTAGTGGGGTGCCACAATGCTCGGTGGTGAGAGTCCAGTTATTTACAACATATATTGACGATTTAGACGAGGGAATTAAATGTGACATCTCCAAGTTTGCGGATGACACAAAGCTGGGTGGCAGTGTGAGCTGCGATGAAAATGCTATGAGGCTGCAGGATGACTTGGATAGGTTGTGTGAGTGGACTGATGCATGGCAGATGCTGTATAATGTGGATAAATGTGAGGTTATCTACTTTGGTGGCAATAACAGGAAAGCAGATTATTATCTGAATGGTGTCAGATTAGGAAAAAGGGAAGTGCAACGAGATCTGGGTGGGCTTGTACACCAGTCAAGCATGCAGGTCAAGTCAAAGTCAAACAAGTCAAACAAACTTTATTGTCATTTAGAAATACATTGATATATGCAGTTCCAAACGAAATTACGTTGCATTTGGCTCCCTGTGCAACACAATAAATTAACCGAAGGATAGGCATGGATGAAAAGGATAAATAGACAATGGTGGCAGCCCATTACATGGCATTCAGGAGTCTGATGGCTCGTGAGAAGAAGCTGTTGCAGAACCTTGATGTTCTGCTCCTTATGCTGCGATATATTTTTCCCGAGGGCAGCAGAGTGAACAGTCCGTGATGGAGATGTGTGGGGTCTTTTATAATACTGCTGGCCTTAGACACGCAGCGTTTGGTCGCAATATCCCCGATTGAGGGGAGAGAGGTCCCGATGATTTTTTCCGCTGTCCTCACCACTCTCTGCACAGACTTCCAGTCGGAGGCTCTACAGTCCCCAAACCAGACAGAGATACAGCTGGTCAGAATACTCTCTATGGTGCCCCTGTAGAAAGTAGTGAGGATGGGATGGGGGAGATGAGCTCTTCTCATCTGGCGCAGAAAGTGCAACCGCTGCTGCGCTCTCTTAACAGTTGATGAGATGTTATTCGACCAGGTCAGACTGTTAGTGATCTACACCACCAGGAACTTTGTGCTACTGACCACCTCCACATCGGGTAGAGCAGGCAGTGAAGAAAGCTAATGGCATGTTAGCCTTCATTGCAAGAGGATTTGAGTTTAGGAGCAAGAAGGTCCTACTGCAGTTGTACAGAGCCTTGGTGAGACCGGACCTGGAGTATTGTGTGCAATTTTGTTCTCCTAATTTGAGGAAGGACATTGTTGCTATTGAGGGAGTGCAGTGTAAATTCACCAGGTAAATTCCTGGGATAGCGGGACTGACATATGATGAAAGGATGGGTCAACTGGGCTTATATTCACTAGAATTTAGAAGGATGAGAGGGGATCATATAGAAACATAAAATTCTTAAGGAAATGGACACTCTAGAGGCAGGAAACATGTTCCTGATGTTGGGAGAGTCTAGAACCAGGGGCCACAGTTTAAGAATAAGGGGTAGGTCATTTAGGACGGAGATGACGAAAAACCTTTTCACCCAGAGAATCTGTGGAATTCTCTGCCACAGAAGGCAGTGGAGGCTAATTCACTGGATGTTTTCAAGAGAGATTTAGATTTAGCTCTGAGGGCTAACGGAATCAAGGGATATGGGGAGAAGGCAGGAGTGGGGTACTGATTGTAGGTATGTTACAAAACTTACCTTCAGCGGCGCTGCAGTTCTGTCACTGGCCGTGTGCACGACTTTGGCGCCTTTGGGGGGGGGGGGGCGGGGTTAAAATGCGGTTTTACCCTGCCTTCCGGAGTTAAATTTTCTCGGGGTGCGAGCTTTTGCTGAAGATTTGTTCCAACTGCTGGTAGGTGAAATTTTTTTTTTTTAATCGCCCGACAATTTCAACGCTGCAGTAAAAATTAGCTTCTAATGCCATGAACGCTGACAACGGGGACAGATTTCACGTAGGGGACAGGTAAAGGAAATCTGTTTATTTTTACATATAAACTTGCTTGTTAAGATGACCTTAATCAAAATTTCATGTTGCGAAATGGTGATTTATTCCCCATATGAACCGGCAGTATTTTTCCTGCCGATTAGGGATTTAAATTCACCCCAACGTTCCAATGTATCGCGTTCCATAAAATCCCACTCGCAAGCTGATTTAAAGGGCCATTAATTTACGGGCATTAAACACTAAATTCCTTCAATTTGGCCTATAAATTCTTGACAATGAGATTTTAAAATCATGTTATATTGTGAATTATTGTGTAAATGTTATTTGGACTCTTAGGCTTTTTAAAAAATGTTAATATTTTCTTAAGAAATGGATAGATGTTTAGATCTAGTAATTGAATTTTGTAATTAGCTACAATTGGGTAACTAACTAAATATATGCTTTAATTTCAGGTCATCCAAGTAAGATTGTTTCATATTTGTTTGAGAATGCTTCAATCTATAATAACTGAAAATTTATTTCAGTTCTCTTAATTTTTAAGAAAGTTATGGGCTTTTGACTGTCCTCGATCACAACTTTTGTGTTAAGTCAATGGAAAAGCAATAGGGAACAAGATGCTAATTTCTGAGTATGGAAATGGCCATAACTTTTTTAATACTGAAGATATGAAAGTGAATTATGTGTCAAATTAACCTTTTTTTGTGCTTTATCTGATGGGATAACTTACAGACTTGATTTTTTAAATCTCAAAATGTTGTAACATTGCTACTGATTGTGGATGATCAGCCATGATCACATTGAATGTCGGAGCTGGGTCGAAGGGCTGAATGGCCTCCTCCTCCTCCTCCTCCTGCACCTACACCTGTTGTACCCAAAGATTATAGAGGAACCTAGATTTCCATGACCGTTGATGGGAGAACAGAAAATAACATTTCAGTTCAGAATAATAATATTTTTGTCACCTTTCTTTTTTTGGGGGGAACCTAAAGAAAGATTACCAGCCGTCGCTGCAGATTTAGATGTAGACGCCATAGTCGACGCCATCTCTGGTCCGCTAATATGGCGTCGACTATCACACATGTGATACTACGCTTTTTTCGCTGAGTGGCGCATCTTGCTCCTCTATAATCTTTGGTTGTTCCTGTGCGGCATCTCCAGTCACGCCCCCTCGCCGCGGCGTCATTACGTATTCACCCAGATTTACATCTCAGTACATCAACGTCAACACGTCATAGCCGCGCATGCGCGGATACGGGGCGGGGCCCTCGTGACGTCACGTCGGGGTGAAAGGTTATATTTTCGATGACGCCATCGAGGGAAGATGGCGGATGGGTGAGTGGGGGGGCGGCGGGAGAGAGGGGTTGATGGGGGCGGGGGGCGAGGGTGCGTTCACGGGGACGGACAGCAGCAGCAGCAGCAGGGGAGGGGGAGCAGGAGGGGGCGAGTAAAGCTGTGGACCAGGGGGTCGGGAGCAAAGGAAGGAACTGCAGATGCTGGAGATTGCAGAAGGAAGGGGGGCAACGGAGGAGTGGGGAAGGAATGGGGATGAGTTGAAAGCTGCAGGATAATATAGCTAGATCAATAAATAGGGAAGTATTGGCAGGTGGAAAGTAATGAGGTTAGGGTGGTTGTTTTGATAGAAAATGTGATTATTTTTGAAGTTTTGGATGATTGAAGGGTGTCATTATTCAGAGGGACATGGCTGTCAATAGACAATAGGTGCAGGAGTAGGCCATTCGGCCCTTCGAGCCAGCACCGCCATTCACTGTGATCATGGCTGATATCCCCAATCAGTACCCCGTTCCTGCCTCCTCCCCATATCCCCTGACTCCGCTATTTTTAAGAGCCCTATCTAGCTCTCTCTTGAATGCATTCAGAGAACCGGCCTCCACCGCCCTCTGAGGCAGAGAATTCCACAGACTCGCCACTCTCTGTGAGAAAAAGTGTTTCCTTGTCTCCGTTCTAAATGGCTTGCTCCTTATTCTTAAACTGTGGCCCCTGGTTCAGGACTCCTCCAACATCGGGAACATGTTTCCTGCCTCTAGCATGTCCAAGTCCTTAACAATCTTATATGCTTCAATGAGATATCCTCTCATCCTTCTAAACTCTAGAGTGTACAAGCCCAGCTGCTCCATTCTCTCAGCATATGACAGTCCCGCCATCCCGGGAATTAACCTTGTAAACCTACGCTGCACTCCCTCAATAGCAAGAATGTCCTTCCACAAATTAGGGGACTAAAACTGCACACAATACTCCAGGTGTGGTCTCACTAGGGCTCTGTACAACTGCAGAAGGACCTCTTTGCTCCTATATTCGATTCCTCTTGTTAAAAAGGCCAACATGCCATTCACTTTCTTCACTGCTTGCTGTACCTGCATGCTTACTTTCATAGACTGATGTACAAGGACCTCCGGATCCCATTGTACTTGCCCTTTTCCCAACTTGACGCCATTTAGATAGTAATCTGCCTTCCTCTTTTTGCTACCAAAGTGGATAACCTCATTTATCCGCAATAAACTTCATCTGCCATGCACCTGCCCACTCCCCCAACCTGTCCAAGTCACCCTGCATTCTCATAGCATCCTCCTCACAGTTCACACTGCCACCCAGCTTTGTGTCATCTGCAAATGGCTGTCCCTGGACCTTCATGTGTGGGTGGGGCAAACAGAAGTTTAGAATCATAGAAAATAGGTGCAGAAGTAGGCCATTCGGCCCTTCGAGCCTGCACCGCCATTCAATATGATCATGGCTGATCATCCAACTCAGTATCCTGTACCTGCCTTCTCTCCATACCCCCCTGATCCCTTTAACCCCAAGGGCCACATCAAACTCCCTCTTAAATATAGCCAATTAACTGGCCTCACCTACCTTCTGTGGCAGAGAATGCCACAGACTCACCACTCTCTGTGTGAAAAAAGATCTTCTCATCTCGGTCCTAAAAGACTTCCCCCTTATCCTTAAACTGTGACCCCCGTGTTCTGGAGCTCCCCAACATCGGGAACAATCTTCCTGCATCTAGCCTGTCCAACCCCTTAAGAATTTTGAAAGCCTCTATAAGATCCCCCCTCAATCTCCTAAATTCCAGCGAGTACAAGCCGAGTCTATCCAGTCTTTCTTCATATGGAAGTCCTGCCATCCCAGGAATCAGTCTGGTGAACCTTCTCTGTACTCCCTCTATGGCAAGAATGTCTTTCCTCAGATTAGGAGACCAAAACAGTACGCAATACTCCAGGTGTGGCCTCACCAAGACCCTGTACAACTGCAGTAGAACCTCCCTGCTCTTGTACTCAAATCCTTTTGCTATGAATGCCAACATACCGTTCACTTTCTTCACAACCTGCTGCACCTGCATGCCTACTTTCAATGACTGGTGTACCATGACACCCAGGTCTCGTTGCATCTTCCCTTTTCCTAATCGGCCACCATTCAGATAATAATCTACCATCCTGTTTTTGCCGCCAAAGTGGATAACCTCACATTTATCCACATTATACAGCATCTGCCATGCATTTGCCCACTCACCCAACCTATCCAAGTCACCTTGCAGCCTCCTAGCATCCTCCTCACAGCTAACACTGCCCCCCAGCTTTGTGTCATCCGCAAACTTGGAGATGTTGCATTCAATTCCCTCATCCAGATCATTAATATATATTGTAAATAGCTGTGGTCCCAGCACTGAGCCTTGCGGTACCCCACTAGTCACTGCCTGCCATTCTGAAAATGACCTGTTTAGTCCTACTCTTTGCTTCCTGTCTGCCAGCCAGTTCTCGATCCACATCAATACTGAACCCCCAATACCGTGTGCTTTAAGTTTGTATGCTAATCTCTTATGTGAGACATTAAGTTTAAACCAGTACCTGCTGTTCTTTCCTGCGCAAATGTCACCCATCCTTCTCTCCAGAGATGCTGCCTGTCCATCTGAGTTAGTCCAGCATTTTGTGCCTATCAATGGCAAACAGAAAGCTGGTCTTCGTTGTTAAAGTGAAAACACATTGTATTGGAGAAACTCAATGGGTCAGGCAGCATCTGTGGAGGGAATCCCACTGGGAATGGTTTACTGAGCATTGGTTGTGCAGCTTGTGTGTGTGACTACATCAAGGCTGTAGACTTAACTGCTTAAAGTCACTCTAATTGGCAGACTTATATGTGTGTGCAAATACACTTCTGACTTGTAATATATTAAGTACGGCTTGCATCAGTATTATTTAAACAAATCTTGCAATGCATGGAGGGATCTATTTTGCAGCATATTAAACAGTATTTTTGAAGAAGGTATCGACCCGAAAAGTCACCCATTCCTTTTCTCCAGGAGTGCTGCCTGTCCCACTGAGTTACTCCAGTATTTTGGGTTTCCCTTCTGTAAACAGTATTATTGATTGGCCGTAATATTTAACAAAATAACCTGCCTTTAAAGTAATCATTGCGAATAGATCATGGATGTTGTTTAGCATTTATTATTTATTCTAAATTTCCCTTGAGAAAGTGGTGAGAAATCTTCAAAAACCTATGCAGTTAGGTGGACAGTGCCAGGATTTTAACCCGTGAAATTGATGTCATTGCTTTCCAGGGAGCTACTGAATTTACACCTGTCTCTAAACCTCCTCCCTCGACTCTGTCCAGGGACCTGACAGTCTTTTCAGATTAGGCAGAGGTTCACTTGCACCAGGCACGTGCCGTCAGGGTAGGCAAGGTAGGCACTGCCTACCCTGACTAAAATTATGAAATGGGAATTATTAAATATAAATAGTAAAGGCATGGGAGAATTATGCCTATGTAAGAGACTGATCTCTTAGGTAGGCATAATTCCCTGTGCCTTTCACCCGCAGCGCTTGTAACACGGGAAGCTCTGTGCAGCCCCCGTGCCGTCAGCGCTGCCTGAAGCCGTCAATTTTAATCGGGGCTGAAGGCAGCAGAAATCCTGCCTTTGTAGCACTGCGCATGCGCAGCATCATACTGCGCATGCGCATCAGTCTACCGCGCATGCGCAGCGCAAGTTTATTGGTGGGGTTTTCAGCCATGGTTTGTCGTGTCCCAATGATATGGTAAGTGCATTTTGTGATTTATTTTTTTTAATACCGCATTTGCCGGGGTGTGGGAGTCGGAGTGGGGAGAGAGCTCCTTTCACAGCGTGTGGGGAGTCTGGCCCGGGGTAACGTTGCGGGGAGGGCACAAATGTTATGAATGAGGGGTCGGGGGCATCCACTTGCGACGTTCCTTGCAAGGGGGCATGAAATGACACTGCTCTGAGGCCGGGGGGGGGTGGGGGGGAGAGAGAGAGAGAAGTAGCTCGAGCGGCCGCCGGGCCGGACAGCGGAACCAGCCGCCACCTTAGCTCGTTCTGCCGGTCCCCGCTCACCTCTGGCAGCTCTCCATCTAAAAATCTCTCTCCTGCCGCTCGCTGGCCTCACTCATGTCCTTAAATTCCAACAGCGCGATTGAGGATACTCGGCTGTGGGAATTTAAGGATTTGCAGGAAGCCGCTGACATGAGTGAAGTCGGCGAACGGCAAGTGACAGGTGTTCAGACAGAGAGCACTGCCAAAGGTGAGCGGGCCGGCAAAAGGCGCGGAAGTGGTGGCCAGTTCAGCGGTGGCCACTCTCCGAGCTGCTTCTATCCCCAGCTACAGTCCGTGGCTTCGCACCCGGAGAGCTGCGGCAGCGGTGAGGCAGTGAAGATTCAGCACTTTGTGATAAGTCACTGTTTTTATTTATTTATTTATTTATTTAACGGGGAGAACAATCTGCGCATGCGCGGTTTACATTTTTTTTAAAGCGGACTGAGTGCCTACCCAGAGTAATTACTCACGGCACGTGCCTGACTTGCACCTCCTCCAACCTCATTTACTGTATCTGTTGTTCAAGATGTGGACTCATACTGGCCTCTTATACATCGGCAAGACCAAACGCAGACTGAGTGATCGTTTCGCAGAACACCTTTGCTCAGCCCGCCTGAACCAATCTTGATCTCCTTGGACACTTTAATTCTCCTTCCCATTCCTACACAGACCTTTCTGTCCTCGGTCTCCTCCATTGTCAGAGTGAGGCCAAATGCAAATTGGAGGAACAACATCTTTAGATTAGATTAGATTCCTTTATTGTCGTTCAGACCGAAAGTTACCAAACAGTCATAACATATAATAAAAAACAAAACACACAATAAACACATATCCAACATCCACCATAATGAGTTCACCGGGCACCTCCTCACTGTGGTGGAAGGCAAAAGTCTTAAGTCATTGTCTTCATCCCTCCTAGTTCTCCCTCTCCGCTGAGGCGATCCAGGCCGCCGCCACTGGAGCACCGCAGCTCTAAGCTAGACCGCCGCCGCCGCTGGATCACCGCAGCTCTAAGCTGGACCGCCGTTGGAGCACCGCAGCTCTAAGCTGGGCCGCCGCTGGAGCACCGCAGCCCTAAGCTGGGCCGCCGCTGGAGCACCGCAGCTCTAAGCTGGGCCGCCGCTGGAGCACCGCAGCTCTAAGCTGGGCCGCCGCTGGAGCACCGCAGCTCTAAGCTGGGCCGCCGCTGGAGCACCGCAGCTCTAAGCTGGGCCGCTGCCACTGGAGCACCGCAGCTCTAAGCTGGGCCGCCGCCGCCGCTGGAGCACCGCAGCTCTAAGCTGGGCCGCCGCTGGAGCACCGCAGCTCTAAGCTGGGCCGCCGCTGGAGCACCGCAGCTCTAAGCTGGGCCGCCGCTGGAGCACCGCAGCTCTAAGCTGGGCCGCCGCTGGAGCACCGCAGCTCTAAGCTGGGCCGCCGCTGGAGCACCGCAGCTCTAAGCTGGGCCGCCGCCGCTGGAGCACCGCAGCTCTAAGCTGGACCGCCACCGCCGCTGGAGCACCGCAGCTCTAAGCTGGACCGCCACCGCTGCTGGAGCACCGCAGCTCTAAGCTGGACCACCGCCGCTGGAGCACCGCAGCTCTAAGCCGGACCGCCGCTGGAGCACCGCAGCTCTAAGCTGGACCGCCGCCACGGCTCCGCCATTAGGCCTCAGCACAGACGGTGACGGGGGACACGCATCCCCCCGAAGGGAGAGACTAAAACTCTGTTTCTCCCACACCCCACCCCACATACACAACCTAATAAACCAAAGTTCTTCTAAAACAAACACTAGAAGCCAACAAAAAAAGAAAAAAACAGACGGACTGCAGGTGAGCCGCAGCTGCCAGCCAGCGCGTCTCATATTTCATATCTCATATCTCATAATCTCATAATCTCATATTTCGCTTGGGCTGCTTATAGCCCTGTGGTATGAATATTGATTTCTCTCACTTCTTTTCATTTTCACCCTCAAAACAGCTTACAATGGCCTATGGTAGACAGAAATGCTGGAGAAACTCAGCGGGTGCGGCAGCATCTATGGTGCGAAGGAAATAGGCAATGTTTTGGGCCGAATGGCCTATTTCTTATCCAGAAAAATTAGTAAATTGAAAAACCTTGGATTTCTACTCTGACAATTGTTTGATCTTGATGTGCTGTGGACCTCAGAGGTCTCTGTCCTCTTTTCTCATCATGTTATTGCCACCAATCAGAATATAATAAACAAGCACCTTTCTAGAGATATTTTAGATTGCTGTCATGCTGCCGTGCTATTGGTAAGATGTTGTTTCCCTACAGTGAGATGTTGCTCCTTCACCACAAAAGAATATGCTGCAGTTTTGATTCAGTTCTAAAGTTGCTGAATGTCTTTGACTTCAGCATATTGATGTGGGAATACTTTGCTTCCTCATCTTCCCTGTTAGTTTTGAGAAGGTTATGAAATTGGAAAATGAGGGCCCAAGCTGCAAACTATGGCGTGTGTATATATATATATATATTCCTATGGGCACGACTATATATTAATATTTTTAATTTAAGACATTGAATTGGAGGAATATCTTTCCTTGCAGGGAATCTGGTGGCAGTTGGTGGGGCAGTTGGATACAAGAAGGTCTCCAATCAGTCAAAGAAAAGGTAAGCAAATAAATGTTTGCGTTGTAATGAATAGAGTTGAAGGATTTGAAAGAATTTGTTTTACAACATGTTTGTGTATAAAATATCCTTTGCAGCAGATATAGAGTGGTGTCAACCTTTGACCATTCAGAGTTTAGAAGTGCCCTTTTTTTAATTGAATGATTTGAATTAAGACATTTTCACCTGGTGGCCTTTTTGGAAGGAGGACTAGAAGACAATTGTATGACCAGCTGTCAGCACCTGTCTGAATTATGTCTCTCCAGGTGTCAGTTGTTCTCTAATACCTCACTTGGTTATTGCTTATGTATGTATCTGGAGTCAATCAGTGGGCTGCCTTGGGGTGTTGACTCCAAGTTTGGCCGTGTCTTGACTGATGTCAACAGGTACCAGACCAAGCCTGCTAGCTCCTTACCAGGGCTAATTCAGCTGCACTTTAACCACTCCATTCAATATTCAGTCGGATTCCTCCCCAAACCTGCAACACTGAGCATGCCCCGTGACATCTCAGGAAAGAAAAACAGTTAATGATTCGGGTGAAGTCCAAAACCTGAACAAATAGTGAGTTCTGACAGTTGATCTTTAACCTGAAGTTTCACCTGTGTTTTCTTCCCTGGAGATGCACTGGTTTGTTTCAGATTTCCAGTATCTGCAAGTTTTTCACCATTTTGTCTGGACCTCTGGGAGGAGGAACCTCTTCTATAATTAAGACATCAATAATAAGACTATAAATAATCTTGCCATCTGAAATTTGAACTTGTGAAATAGGGATGTTAATCTTTGCATACCATAAGTAATGTTAAAAAATCAAACACTCTCCCCTCTATCAAAGCAAGGTGACTTCCGAATCAATTGTAGAATGATAAGAAGCAAGCCTTTGCTTCCTCAGCTACTGTGGAGTGACACTAGTATACATGGGGTGTAAGAGGCTTTGTTTACATGCATTCCATTGCTTTTATTGATCAGATGAAGTGTGGGTTGTAACTTAGTTCCCAGGGCATGCAATAAGCTGCCTCTATATAAATTTCAATGGGCTTCTAAATGTTTGGCCAATGAGATCTTCTGCTAGCAGTATGAGCTAGATGTGGGTTTCATGCCTGACAGTGCTGATTGTACATCCCCTCTCTCCGTTTTTGTGACTGAATAATCTTGGTGGTTGCAGCGTGGGATTGAGTGAAGGAGATTACTTGTGTATAGCGAGGAAAGCCAAAGTAGAGAACAAATCAAAGTGGCTCTGTTCCAAGTGTGTAACGTTTAGAGTGCCATTAATGGGTGATGGGCGTAGACCACTGCTCTGGTGGACCTCTTCGTGGATGAAGGATGAAAGAAATTAAGAGAAGATTTTTAAAACTCTCTTGGTGAATTTAACGGTCATGTCTTTAACTTCTACTTCCCTCTCCTGGCAGTCTACGGAAGCACTGGAATTTATGAAGCGGGACCTTGCGGAATTCTCGCATGTTGTGCAACATGATACAGCGTGTACAATTGCTGCTACTGCAAACGCGGTGAAAGAGAAGCTGAGTGTGAGTATACGGCTTTTAGTTACTGAGCAACTGTGTACAATCCTGGATCTTCAAATCACAGAAATAAGTTTCCTTCTGATACTTGGTTGAAATTTATGAGTTGTCCTTAAATACAGGGGAGGTGCCAGAGGATTGGAGGGTGGCAAATGTTGTGCCTCTTTTCAAGAAGGGCTGCAGGGAAAATGCTGGGACCAATAGGCCGGTGAGCTTAACATCTGTAGTTGGTAAGTTACTGGAGAGTATTCTGAGGGCTAGGATATGCAGGCATTTGGATGAGCAAGGTCTGATTAGGGATAGTCAGCATGGTTTTGTACATGGGAGGTCGGGTCTTGCAAATCTGATAGATTTTTTTGAAGACATGAGCAAAAAGGTTGATGAAGGCAGAGCTGTAGATGTGTATGCTCCATGGAAAGAAGCAGAGGGTGATGGTGGAAGGTTGCTTCTCAGAATGGAGGCCTGTGACTAGTGGTGTGCCACAGGGTTCGGTGCTGGGCCCGTTACTGTTTGTCATCTACATCTATGATTTGGATGAGAACATGCATGGCAAGTTTGCTGATGATACAAAAGTGAATGGTTTTGCAGATAGTGAAGATGGTTGTGAAAGATTGCAGCAGGATCTGGATCGATTGGCCAGGTGGGCGGAGGAATGTTTGATGAAGTTTAACACAGAGAAGTGTGAGGTGTTGCATTTTGGGATGTTGAACAAGGGCAGGAGTAGGCCGTTCGGTCCTTCGAGCCAGCACCGCCATTCAATGTGATCATGGCTGATGGTCACATTACACAGTAAGTGGTAGGCCCCTGGGGAGTGTTATAGAGCAGAGAGATCTAGGAGTGCAAGTGCATGGTTCCTTGAAGGTCGAGTCGCAGGTAGATAAGGTGGTCAAAAAGGCTTTTGGCACATTGGTTTTCATCAGTCAGAGTATTGAGTTTAGAAGTTGGGAGGTCATGTTGCAGTTGTATAAGACGTTGGTGAGACCGCATTTAGAATATTGTGTTCAGTTCAGTGCACCATGTTATATGAAAGATGTCAAGCTTGAAAGGGTTCAGAAAAGATTTATGAGGATGTTGCCAGGACTAGAGGGTGTGAGCTATAGGGAGAGGTTGAGTAGGCTGGGTCTCTATCCCATGGAGTGTAGGAGGATGAGGGGAGATCTTATGGAGGTATACCAAATCATGAGAGGAATGGATCGGGTAGTTGCACAGAGTCTTTTACCCAGAGTAGGGGAATCGAGGGCCGGAGGACATAGGTTCAAGGTGAAGGGGGAAAGATTTAATAGGAATCCGAGGGGTCACTTTTTCACACACAGGGTGGTGGGTGTATGGAACAAGCTGCCAGAGGAGGTAGTTGAGGCTGAGATTATCCCATTGTTTAAGAAACAGTTGGACAGGTGCATGGATAGGACAGGTTTGGAGGGTTATGGACCAAGCTCAGGCAAGTGGGACTTGGGTAGCTGGGACATTGTTGGCCGGTGTGATGGCAGCCTATTAACCAGGATGGCACGGTGGTGCAGCGGTAGAGTTGCTGCATCACAGCGCCAAAGATCCAGGTTCGATCCTGACAACGGGTACTGTCTGTACGGAGTTTACACGTTCTTCCCGTGATCCCATTTGTTTTCTCCAGGTTCTCTGTTTTCCTCCCACACTCCAAAGACGTATAGGTCTGTGGACTAATTTGACCGCTAAAAATTGTAAATTGTCCCTTGTGTGTAGGATATTGCTGGTGTACGGGCTGATTGCTGGTCAGTGCGGACTTGGGCCGAAGGGCCTGTTTCCGCGCTTTATCTTTAAACAAAATTATTTCAAATAACGATAAGGCGGGTCCCAACGTTGTTATATAAAGCCATGTTGATTATTAACGCTCTTCTGATGCAGGGAATCTATAGAGGCAACATGAAGCAGTAGTTCTCTCTTAACTCAGAATAACCCTGAATTTGCCCAGCGTGGCACTCGCTTCAGGGGCAGTTGAGCCTGAGCAATAAATGTGATTCCTTCTAGCTATATCTCTGCTCTGTCAATGAATAATTCAAAATAAATTACTACTTCAATTTAAAAAAATGTAAGCATAAGACTAAAACATACATTTGATAAGGTTCTATTTGCTTGAGCTGTAAACCTGCCTGCACAAATACCAAGTTCAGAAATATCCTGGCAATTGAGAGCACCTGTGGATGTAATCAGGATATGTTTTGTACAATGAATATATAGTATTGATGTTTGTGTTGAATGAATAACTTGCTAGATAGTTGGATTAAATAGCAGGTCAGATACATGGAGTAACATAGAAACATAGAAATTAGGTGCAGGAGTAGGCCATTCGGCCCTTCGAGCCCGCCATTCAATATGATCATGGCTGATCATCCAACTCAGTATCCCGTACCTGCCTTCTCTCCATACCCTCTGATCCCCTTAGCCACAAGAGCCATTGAGTAAGCAGCTTTCCTTTGTTTCAGTCGTGCCGTGGAGCTGAAGATTGTTACAGTGTGAAGAGAATGTACAGGCCAGGAGGGGGGAAGTGGGTAAACACATTATAATTGCCAGCATAAATCCATTGACTGGGATAGATTAATATAAAGTGTCCCGGTGTTCCAGTGTGATGCTGTTAATGAGGTATTCCCCAGAGGGTGGGCATACTTCCCCCTCCCCTTGACAAGAAATGCATTGTCAGACATTTCTGCTGAGAACAGGTAAAGACAGCTGCAAGGATAGATTCAAGTTTATTGTCATGTGTCCCAGATAGTTGACTTTAGTCAAGATTTGATTCTGGATCCTCTGCTTACAGTAAAATCAAATATTTTAGCAACTAGTCAGTATTTATTCCTGACTGATTTTCAGGAGTCAGTCCTCAGCACGGAAACAGGCCCTTCGGCCCAATTATTCCATGCCAACCAAGATTCTCCATTTAAGCTAGTCCCATTTGCCAGCATTTGATCCATATCTTCCTATATCTTTCCTATCCATGTACCTGTCTACGTGTCTTCCTCAGGCAGCTTGTTCCATACACCCACTACCCCTGTGAGTTTCTATTCAATGGTTATCTGACTTTAATCTTTTGTTTCCATTCATGGTTATCCAGTTTCGCATGGTTCCCATTGTTTTCACAACACGCTCTATAAAAATGTCACGTCAGCAAGATTTGTATACCGTTCTAGGTATCTGTAGGGTTTCAATTCAACGGGCAGTGTAATTGCTAAAAGGACTGAAATGTAATTCAAACTCCATGTTGTATTCAAGCTGTAGACGTGGATAACAGGAAATAGAGGCATGTCGGGCTAGCTGTGTTTGCTTCCGAGATTCTTTACGCAGTATTGGTCAACGCTGGTTAACTCATCCCTTCCCAGCAAACCACTCCTTCCCCTGGTGCCTTTCCCCGCAACCTTTGGTTTAAACCGGCATCTGCAGTTCCTCCCTACACTACTGGACAGAGTCTATCAGGTGGATCTGAGTGACATTACAGTATTTATTCTCTCAGTACACTCCCTGGTGCAAGCCATCTCTTCAACTCTCAATGTTGTTTAAAGTTATTTTGTTTAAATTGTACTGAATGATTACAAGGGAGCAATATTGTACCTAAAAATAAAGCTGCATTTATCAGTTCAGAGCCTGACTTTCAATTGAGGTGGTGCACATGAACTAATTCAGTACATTAATTGTACGGTGTTTGCTTCATCCCTTATCTGTAGGCAGAAACATCTACAGGAGCGGGACAGCAAGTCAAGAAAGGATTATCAAACATTCTGGGAGTCCTGTCCGACACATTTGCTCCTCCTCCGGACAAAACAATTGACTGCGATGTTATCACACTGGTTGCAACACCCTCTGGCACTACAGAACTCTATGACAGCACAAAGGTACATGGGACCATTTTCAATTGTCAGTGTCCAAGGATGGTCCCTGAGGTGCTAAGTTACTCCAGCAATTTGTGTCCATTTTTGTAAACCTGCAGTTTAATCCCAACGTTTAAGAAACAGTTTGACAAGTACATGGATAGGACAGAGTTTCTAGTTTTTACATTTGTTCAACTGTTGGTACAAAAGATTAATTTTGTATGTATTGTAGCCAGTGCAGTACCTTAATCCTTTGGGCAAACTCCTTGTGCTGAGGTTCTGGCAAACTCCTCATGCTGAGTGATGTTCGAGAGGGACGGGTAAGCTCCTCGCGCTGAGGCAGGGGTAAACTCCTTGTGCTGAATGAGGGTCAGAGGTTCTGGCAAACCCCTCATGCTGAGTGATGTTTGAGAGGGACGGGTAAACTCCTCACGCTGAGGGAGGGGTAAACTCCCCGCGCTGCACGAGGCCCTCGGACTGACGGGCAGCCTGTGGGCATCAGTTTGTTCACTAACCCGCATGTGTTGGTTACAGGCTCGGCTTTACACGCTCCAGGCTGATCCTGCCACCTACTGCAATGAACCCGACGGTGAGACTTTTGAGATGCCTTTTGATAGAAGTTATAGCCTCAGAATTTTAGTGGATTGTCTTGGTTTACTCCATTTTAGTAGCTGTTAAATACTGAAATAATTGTGACTCTATAAGTGCTTTTGTTTAAAAAAAATAAATGTATAAAATCGTGAGAGGAGTAGATCAGGTGGATGCGCAGAGTCTCTTGCCCAGAATCGAGGACCAGAGGACAGAGGTTTAAGGTGAAGGGGAAAAGATTAAATAGGAATCTGAGGAGTAACCTTTTCACACAGAGGGTGGTGGGTGTATGGAACAAGCTGCCAGAGGAGGTAGTTGAGGCAGGGACTATCCCAACGTTTAAGAAACAGTTTGACAATTACATGGATAGAACAGGTTTGGAGGGATATGGACCAAACGCAGGCAGGTGGAACTAGTATAGCTGGGACATGTTGGCCGGTGTGGGCAAGTTGGGCTGACGGGCCTGTTTCCGTGCTGTCTCACTCTATGACTTTGAAAAGTGTACAACTGCAAAAGACAACACTTCTCTTGTCAGTCCCAAAAGCTGATGCCTCTTTGTAGCCTGTTTCTGAGATTTCCATTCAGAGTTGCTTCTGCCCTCCATTCTGCTTCTTGCACTCTCTCTTCCACATATTCACCACACTCAAGCATTTAAATTGAAATAATCTGTGCCGCCTTGCTGCAAAACTTGAGCCATCTCAAATTTAATTGATTAAAATGGTGTTAGCAGGGATCATTTATCTTGTATTCTCATTAAGTTCAAATTATTAACTGTTTTCAAAGGTTTTTTTGTTCTGATGTTTTTGAGCATTGTTGTTTTGCTGTGCGGTTAAATTTTTAGCTTAGAATCACGATTAAAGCAGTGTGCATTGTCCCAGATGTAGTTGTTCCAGTCCTTTTTTGTCATTGGTTTCTGTATTTTGTGCTTCAGATCTGATCCATCAGACTGCAGGTTATCACTGTACACTGTATGTTATTGCAAAACCTGCAGACAGTTCTGCTACCACATGGTCGTTGGGTTCCTAACAAGCTCTGTTGTAGAAAATCATGTTACCGGGCGGTCACGGTGGCGCATTGCTAGAGTTGCTGCCTTATAGCAAATGCAGTGCCAGAGACGCGTGTTGAACTTGTCTACGGGTGCTGTCTGTACGGAGTTTGTACGTTCTCTCCATGACCTGCCTGGGTTTTCTCCCAGATCTTCGGTTTCCTCCCACATTCCAAAGGAGTGCAGGTTTGTAGGTTAAGTGGCTTGTGGTAAATGTAAATATTGTCCCTAGTGGGATAGGGTTAGTGTGCGGGGATCGCTGGTTGGTGCGGACCCGGTGGGCCGAAGGGCCTGTTTGCGCAGTATCTCTAAACTGAAAGACAATTGACTCCGTGGGGAAAAGGGAGTTAGGGGCTTTAGTTTCAGACTCACTAAGCTATTTTTCCCCACAGCATTTAAAAAAATAAAGCTCTTTTCAATAGCAGTTTTTGTTTCTGCAAGCTGAAAATACTAAAGGCTGCATGTTACATTGTTTAATGGAGTATCATTTCACAAGTGTCTATAGAGGTGATTACTTGTCAGTTTCAATTGTCCATCTGCGGTTAAACTGTCAGTGTTTTTCAGAGACAGTGGTGTTTGAATACTGTGGGGACGATTCATGGAAACACGTTCTCCCCCTCTTCTGTTTGAATTCAAGAAACTTTTTTACTGCGTGTCAATTTCTAAAATAACTTTTAAATGGTTCTCTAGTTCCCAATCTAAATGTTGTTAAAACTAATTGGGCCTGCTTAATGCAGATAACATTCCCTAATCCATCTTCACATTAGCCAATGAAAATGAGTGGTATAGCAGAACTAGGTGTATTGGGGAAACAAAAAAGGAATTGTTATTCAGTGACTTGTAATTCAGCAGGAATTTAAAATCTTTTTTTGAATCAAACTGCGCACACTGTCAGCATACACTTTCTCCCCCGTGTTTCTGAGGAGAAGCCGAACTTTATGCTTGGGTTTGTTTTAGCTGAAGATTGGGAGTTGAGGAATCAATGATGGATTGGAGGTAGACAAAAAGGTTGAAGAAACTCAGCGGGTGAGGCAGCATATATGAAGTGAAAGAATAGATGAAGTTTCGTGTCGAGACCCTTCTTCAGACTGATGTTGGGGGGGGAGGAGAAGAAAGGAAGAGGCGGAGACAGTGAAATGTGGGAGAGCTGGGAAGAGAGGGTGGCTCAGCACTTCAATTCCCCCTCCCATTCCGAATCCGACCTTTCTGTCCTGGGTCTCCGCCATGGTCAGAGTGAGTCCCACCGCAAATTGGAGGAGCAGCACCTCATATTTTGCATAAAATTCTTAAACAAATGGTAGATTGGAGCAACCTCTCTCATCCCCTTTCCACAGACAGAGCAGGCTAACACAGTACTTCCGCAATTCCCAGCTTGACATTAGTGTTCAGGCATTGTATTTGTAATATCTGCTTGTTCTGTCTCTGCAGGGCCCCTGGAGCTTTACGATGAGTGGGTGGCTGGTTTTAATCTTGATGAGCGGAAAGGGGAAGTCTCAGACCTGTTGGTAAACAGCCCTTCAGTGCGTGCGCTTTATACAAACATGGTGCGTACTGCTTCACTTGTGCATCGGATCCTTTCAGTGAGACCGCTGGATCATTCCCACTTGTATTGTCCGGTAGTTTCAAAGTGAAATTACTTGAACAACTACAAATGGGTTAGCCGCAGCTATTATAATAGTTTTAATTATTTATTAGTTAGTCAGTATTTTTGTGATTGTTTTTGGTATAGACCATAGTGAAGGGAACATGTTTATGCTTTTTATATTTCATGTATTATAATAATGGTGATTTTATTCACTCCTGGAATGTCATGGAGCAGCAGGGAATGCTGCAGTATTCCACTCCAGTTCCTGTGGAGTAAATTCCCACCTGCAGCCAGTTAAACCGAGTGGCCCACAATGATCACATGGGCTGGAACAAAGACCCTTGGACTAATGTTCATCAATGTTGCTTCTGCAGGGCTGAATTAATACTTTATTGTCACAGTGAATAATCACCCAGAAAGGGTGCTTACAAAGTTACAAATCCCCCCCCTCCCCAGCTCTGCCTTTGTACTCTCCCCCTCATGGCCGTCCTCCCACTCCGGGTCCTCATTTGTTCCTTCCCCTGGCGCGTTTGGAGTATTCAAACGGAATAGTTGTATCGTATAGAATGCGGTTGCCTGCCCTGGCCATATTGAGTCTGGGGCAAATGTGCTTTTTGACGTGATGTCAATGTTCTCATGATAAAAGGCCAAGATGTTATGAATGATTTAGCAGGCCCCTTCTGCCTGATCTTCAGCCACTGTGGAAATAGTTTTTTTATTAAGTTGATGCAAATATTATGCCTCTTTCAGAAGGGCTGTAAGGAAAGCCTTGGAACTATAGACCAGAAAAACCATCATCTCTGGTTGACGAGTTACTGGAGAGGATTCAGCAGGGCCACAGGCCTCCAGTCCGAAAAACAACCTTCCACCACCACCCCCTGCTTCCTTCCAGGAAGCCCATTCTGTCTCCAGTTACCTCATTCTACCTAATCCCATGCGATCTAACTTTCCAGAGCAGCCCATCATGCAGCTCACAATCAAAGGCTTTGTTGAAGATTATAAAGATACTTCTATGGCCTTGTCAACCTTCTTGGTTATTTCTTCAAAGAACTTCAATGAGTAAGCTGACTATCTCTGAGCTCCCCTTGTCTATCCAAATGCATGTACATTTTATCCCTCCGAATCATCTCCAGTAACATGCCTATCACAGATGTTATGGTCACTGGTCTGTAGTTCCCAGGCTTTTCCTCGCAGCCCTTCTAAATAGAGGCATAACATGAGCAGCCCTCCAGTTATCTGGCATCTCACCCGTGTGTCTATTATTTAGCCTTTTTTACATTTCTTTTTCGGCTTGCGACTACCCTGCCTAACTCGTCAAAACGTTCATTACGTCCTTGAATACCTTCATCAACATTGCCATTGATGTCACCGCCAAGTGATATCTGTAGTCCTGTGACCTTATTATCCTCAAGAGAATATGACAAATGGACTGTTAATATTTGTGTTTCCCACTTGCTGAATGAAACAAACTGAGTCTGATTTGTTCAATGGGACATGGTTTGTTCAATTGAAAGCTGTATGCCAATTGTGTTAAGTCCTCAGTGCCATTCTCTACAGTTTGGCAGCATAATCGTATTGAAATGTACCAAATTCAGAGTTGCTCAGGCTAGATACACAAGGTGTTTCCTCCGCTGAGTCTCATCAGGGTTGGATGCTCACGACTGAAATGAGGAAATACTTCTTCAGAAGGTGGCAAATCCTAGAATTATTTACCCAAGAGTTCATTCAAAGATCACTGGAAGTCTGGATATTATGGGATGGGAGAAAATGGTGCTGGTGCAGAGAATGGTGTTGAGGTAGGGAATAGATGGGGGAGTGGTACTTTCAGTGTTCCTGTGGGTCTTGTGCACCGCAGAAGTTGACACATGGGGTCAGGTGAGCATTGTGACATCTAGATACATACTCTCGCACCCCAGATGTCCTGAGGGTCTGGGAATCAGCTGAGCTCACAATCGTCTGCTCTAAGCTGTGGTACAACCTGAAGATGGGAAGAGACAGCAAGGCAAGACAGCAACAGTAGAGATGATTAAATCCTCCAATTTACGAAGCAATTAATAATTTATTTGGAGTGGTTGGTTTAAAGCTGTGTTTGAACTCCGGCTGTAAATGTGTTGTTTTTCCTGAACAGGTGCCAGCGGCTGTGTCACATTCAGAGTTTTGGCATCGATACTTTTATAAATTATACCAGTTAGAGCAGGTAAGTAGTCACTGCAAATTCAATCCACAACCTCCGCTTTTGTCATTATGTTGTGGGCTGTTAGTGGCACCTGAACAGATAGAAATTCAAACTAGGATGGAAGTTCGTTCGCAATTTATTCTCAATATGAAATGTTTACTTCATACTGTAATTTTGTGTTTCTGGTAATATCTGGAAATGAACAAACACAGCATGTTGAAGCTTGATATAAATGTATGCTTTGCTCAGTCATAGATCATCCAGCACAGAAACAGGCCACTCAGCCCAACTCATCCTTGCCAGCCATGATGCTCCATCTAAACTAGGACCATATCCCTCTAAACCCTTCTCTGCACCTGTTCAAATATCTTTTAAATGCTGTTATAGTCCTTGCCTCAACTACCTCCTCTGGCAGAAATTAGTTCCCCCCCCATTTCAGGTCACCCTGTTTAGGACACAGCAATGTCATGTAAATTCTTGCCATAGAGGGAGTACAGAGAAGGTTCACCAGACTGATTCCTGGGATGTCAGGACTTTCATATGAAGAAAGACTGGATAGACTCGGATTGTACTCGCTAGAATTTAGAAGATTGAGGGGGGATCTTATAGAAACTTACAACGTTCTTAAGGGGCTGAACAGGCTAGATGCAGGAAGATTGTTCCCGATGTTGGGGAAGTCCAGAACAAGGGGTCACAGATTAAGGATAAGGGGGAAATCTTTTAGGACCGAGATGAGAAAAACATTTTTCACACAGAGAGTGGTGAGTCTCTGGAATTCTCTGCCACAGAAGGTAGTTGAGGCCAGTTCATTGGCTATATTTAAGAGGGAGTTAGATGTGGCCCTTGTGGCTAGAGGGATCAGGGGGTATGGAGAGAAGGCAAGTACGGAATACTGAATTGGATGATCAGCCACAATCATATTGAATGGTGGTGCAGGCTCGAAGGGCCGAATGGCCTAATCCTGCACCTATTTTCTATGTTTCTGAATGAGAGTAGTCATGTTTAGTATGTTGTTGCCTATCCTTTCCATGCAAGGACTGCTTGAAGTCTGCGATTCATGGACATCACCAGTTGCTGGGTGTCTTCTCTGGTGATGCTCTGCCAGGCCTGTATTGCAGCCATCTTCAGCTTATGCTTGTTTTGGGGACTAGCCCCTTCAGATTTTTCTTCAGCATATAAAAGGCATGTTCAATTGGGTTCAGATCAGGTGGTTGACTTGGCCACTCAAGAATTGACCATTATTTAGCTTAAAAAAACTCCTTTGTTGCTTTAGCAGTATATTTGGGATCATTATCTTGCTGTAGAATGAACCACCGGCCAATGAGTTTTTGAAGCCTTTGTTTGAACTTGAACAGATAGGATGTATCTATATGCTTCAGAATTCATTATGCTACTACCATCAGCAGTTGTATCATCAATGGAGATAAGTGAGCCAGTTCCTTCAGCAGCCATACATGCCCAGGCCATAACACACCCACCACCGTGTTTCACAGATGAGGTGGTATTTTGGATCTTGGGCAGTTCCTTCTGTCCTCCATACTTTGCGCTTGCCATCACTCTAATATAAGTTCATCTTCGTCTCATCTGTCCACAAGACCTATTTTTCCAGAACTGTGGTTGCTCTTTTAAGTACTTGGCAAACTGTAACCTGGCCATCCTATCTTTGCAGCTTACCAGTGGTTTGCATCTTGCAAATGTAGCCTCTGTATTTCTGTTCAAGAGGTCATCTGCAGACAGTGGTCATTGACAAATCCACACCTGACTCCTGAAGATTGTTTCTGATCTGCCGGACAGGTGTTTGTGGATATTTCTTTATTATAGAGAGAATTCTTCTGTCATCAGCTGTGAAGGTCTTCCTTGGCCTGTGAGTCCCTTTGCCATTAGTAAGCTCACCAGTGCTCTCTTTCTTCTTAATAACCATATAACATATAACAATTACAGCACGGAAACGGGCCCTCTCAACCCTTCCAGTCCGTGCCGAACATTTATTTTCCCTTAGTCCCATCTACCTGCACTCAGACCATACCCCTCCATTCCCTTCCCGTCCATATACCTATCCACTTTACTTTTAAATGTTAAAAGCGATCCTGCCTCCACCACTTCTGCTGGAAGATCATTCCACACAGCCACCACTCTCTGAGTAAAGAAGTTCCCCTCATGTTATCCCTAAACTTCTGTCCCTTAATTCTCATGTCATGCCCTCTTGTTTGAATCTTCCCTACCCTCAATGGGAAAACCTTATCCACGTCAACCCTGTCTATCCCTTTGATCATTTTAAAGACCTCAATCAAATCCCCCCTTAACCTTCTGTGCTCCAAAGAATAAAGACCTAACTTGTTCAACCTTTCTCTGTAACTTAGTTGCTGGAACCCAGGCAACATTCTAGTAAATCTCCTCTGTACTCTCTCTATTTTGTTGACATCTTAGTGATGTTCCAAACAGCTGATTTTTGTAAGCCTAAGGTTTGGCTGATGTCTCTAACGGTTTTATTCTTGTTTCTCATAATGGCTTCTTTGACTTTCATTGGCACAACTTTGGTCCTCATGTTGATAAACAGCAATAAAAGTTTCCAAAGGTGATGGAAAGACTGGAGGAAAGACTAGGTGCTGATAGCTCTCTTATACCTGCATTAAGGAGGCAATTAAACACACCTGAGCAATTACAAACACCTGTGACACCATGTGTCCCAAACACTATGGTGCCCTGAAATGGGGGGACTATGTATAAACACAGCTGTAATTTCTACATGGTGAAACCAACATTTATAAAAAATACCCTTTCATAAAATCTGACAATGTGTACTTTAACCACGTGTGATTTTTTTCTATTACAAATCTCAAATTGTGGAGAACAGTGGCAAACAAATAAATGATGGGTCTTTGTCCCAAACATTATGGAGAACACTGTAATGTTTTTCTGTATGACATTTCTTATCTTTATGTCAAGTTGCATATATACTTAGTTTCTAAGTATCTAAGAAATTAACATTGGGTTATTATTTAATATTAAAATTCAGATTCAGTAACTTGTCCCTGTAGTCTACTACAAATAGTGTAATTCCCTGCAGGTGCTTGGAGCAAGTGAAATGTCATTGTGTTTGCTTTCAGGAGGAAAGCAGGAGAATAGCGTTGAAACAGAGAGCAGAGCAGACTTCTCAGTCCGAGGAACTCCAGTGGGAGGAGGAGGAGGGTAAGCATGTCGCTGGCAATTACTCTGCTTTGGAGGCTAAGAGTCAATAGCTTTCAAGATCCCACTTAAATGTGTGTTTGTGCAGAGACTCTGACAGCAACTGGGAGACCCAGTCGGCCTTGGCAAACCAAGAGCAAGCGTTTGGGAAATACTTAAGATTAAATATTTCAAATTAAAGCAAAGTTAATAATATTTATGAAATTGTATAAATGCCTAGAGCAGATTAGTTTATTATAAACTTCAAGTAATTAAGTAGCATTTTCTTAATGGCATATTACTCCAACCAGTTATCCAAGTGGTGTGGTGGTATAACCTGGAGTAGTTGCGGCTTTGTAGTTAAAAATTGATAGTGTATAATGAGTGACAGAAATAATTCTATTCCTTGATTGTACATTTTCAGATGAATTTGTTGGGGCTTTGCCTCTTAACTCAGATGTTCAGCATTTGTCACTGACCTCAGCATTACCTGTGCAACCTCCGGTGCTGTGCTCCAGAACAGAGAACTCCGTTGAACTTGAGAGTGTGGATGTTAGTGCCATTGGCGAAGCGCCATCAGAGCACCAGTCTACAACTGCAGAACAAAGCCCTGTAGAACTCCAATTGCAAAGCCAGGTGTCCACTTCCAGTGAGACATCGAGGTCTGAGGAGACAGTGAAGGAGATTGGGGAGAAAGCTGAGGGAAGCTCGGTGAGGTTGGTGCCAGAGCAGGAAGAGAAACCCCAGCTTCCCACAGCCAAGGACCGGGTTCCCACCTTGGCCAAAGATGCAAATGGATCATCGAAAGATCAGAAAGCAAAGGGCTCGACTGGAGGAGTGGTTGAGCCAAAGAATACAGTGAGACTGGAGACGACAAAAGATGATGGACCAACTGATCTGAGAGTGTATGAACTCAATTCAGACAGTGGGAAGTCCACGCCTTCCAATAATGGAAAGAAAGGTAATGCGTGAAGTGGGGGGGGGAAGATCATCATGGAAAATTACCGTGCAGTCCGATACATTTTCAGGCAATTTTTAAAGTTGTGAAATTTGATTTTTAAATTGTAATATCCTCATATCGCCCATTGTAATAATCGTGATGAGTTCTCACATTTGTGGGACAACGGTAGGGTTGCAGCGCCGGACACCCGGGTTAGATCCCGACTACGGGTGCTGTCTGTATGGAGTTTGTATGTTCTCCCCATGACCGCATGGGTTTTCTCCGAGATCTTCAGTTTCCTCCCACAACATGCAGGTTTGTAGGTTAATTGGCTTGGTATAAGTGTAAATTGTCCCTAGTGTGTGTTGGATAGTGTTAATGTGCGGAGATCGTTGGTCGGTGCGAACCTGGTGGGCCGAAGAGCCTGTTTCCGCACTGTGTCTCTAACTAAACATTGATTTGCTACATGAGGCTAAAACTTCATGCGGTCAAACTAATCCAGTTCAAAGTTACATGTGAAATAAAGGTGGTTTAAATCTTAATGTGCAGGAATATGAATCGATGAGTTAATACTTTCCATCAAGAGAGATGGAAATTTAAAAATAGAAAATGAACGGAACATAATTTCTGTGCTTTTTGGTGCGGCAATGATTTGGATAAGAGAACAGAGCGCAAGGTTGTCTAAACAATGGAATTATAAAGAGGATGTAGGAAGATTTTGAGGTGATTTAGACAAGTTGAAAGGGTGGATGAATAAATGGCAGAACCCGTGTAAGATGGAGTGGTAGAATCATGCAGCACGAAAACAAGCCCGTCGGCCCAACTTGCCGACTAAGCGTAAATGTAAAGCTTTTCATCAGAGGCAGAGTGTTATTTAAAGAGTGGTAGATTGGGGGGTTTATTTACAGTGTGTTCTGGTGTAAAACTGACAAATGGAGGGACAGCAGTGGTCCATTGGCCTCCAATACAAGGTGCGTTGAGAACATGACAAGGATATCTCCAGCAATAAGTGAGTTAGGTATTCTGAAAAACGCAAGGAATCATGGGATTGTCAAAGGTCATTCACCATAAAGAAAAAGGGACAAAGCACTGGCTGAAGAAACTGTGTAAATAGACAATAGCCAATAGGTGCAGGACCACCATTCAATGTGATCATGGCTGATCATCCTGAATCAGTACCCCCTTCCTGCCTTCTCCCCATATCCCCTGACTCCGCTATCTTATCCTAGGCTCTTACACTATCTAGCTCTCTCTTGAAAGTATCCAGAGAATAGAGATCATGCCCCTTATTCTTAAACAGTGGCCCCTGGTTCTGGACTCCCCCAACATGGGGAACATGTTTCCTGCCTCTAGCATGTCCAAACCCTTAATAATCTTATATGTTTCAATGAGATTCCCTTTCATCCTTCTAAACTTCAGAGTATACAATCCCAGCCGCTCCATTCTCTCAGCATTTGACAGTCCCGCCATCCAGGGAATTAACCTTGTAAACCTACACTGCACTCCCTCAGTAGCAAGAATATCCTTCCTCAAATTAGGGGACCAAATCGGCACACAATACTCCAAGTGTGGTCTCACTAGGGCCCCATACAACTGCAGAAGGACCTCTTTGCTCCTGTACTCAACTCCTCTTGTTATGAAGGCCAACATGCCATTCGCTTTATTCATTGCCTGCTGTACCTGCATGCTTACTTTCATTGACTGATGAACAAGGACCCCCAGATCCCGTTGTACTTCCCCTTTTCCCAACTTGACGCCATTTACATAGTAATCTGCCTTCCTGTTTTTGCTACCAAGGTGGATAACCTCACATTTACCCACATTAAGCTGCATCTGCCATGCATCTGCCCACTCCCCCAACCTGTCCAAGTCACCTAGCATCCTCCTCACAGTTCACACTGTCACCCAGCTTTGTATCATCTGCAAATCTGCTGTTACTTTGAATCCCTTCATCTATTGATGTATATTGTAAGTAGCTGCGGTCCCAGCACCGAGCCTTGCTGTACCCCACTAGTCACTGCCTGCCATTCTGAAAGAGACCCGTTAATCCCTACTCTCTGCTTCCGGTCTGCCAACCACTTCTCTATCCATGTCAGCACTCTACCCCCAATACCATGTGCCCTAATTTTGCCCACTAATCTGCTCTGTGGGACCTTATCAAAGGCTTTCTGAAAGTCCACGTACACTACATCCACTGGCTCTCCCTTTTCCATTTTCCTAGTTACATCGTCAAAAAATTACAGCTGTGATACTCCTTCATGAATTAAGCAACTGCCCAACTGTCTACCCCCACCGCTCTCTCTCGCTCTCTCACTCTCTCTCTCTCTCCTGCAGCACGTGTACCTGGAACATTAAGCTGTTAGTCGTGTCCCCTTCTTAGCCAGGTGTGTGTAACGGCCCAATCACACATACCTACCCACGCCCTGAGTTCATCCACCTTACCTGTCAGATGTTCTCGCATTAAAATAAATGCAATTAAAGCCAACAGTCCTTGCTCGGTTGCTGCCGTGTTGCTACTCATTCTGCCTTTTTTTCATCACCTTCCATACAGACTTCAAGCCTCACATCTGCCTCAGTCCTGTATAGGACCCCACCCCTCTGCCAATTTAGTTTAAACTCACCTGTGCAACACTAGCACCCTAACAAACCGGACAGCCAAGATATTCGTTCCTGTCCAGTTCAGGTGCATCGCATCCTTCTTGTACACGAGAACCTCTGCTCCTGAACAGATCCCAATGGTCCTAAGATCTGAATCCCTGTGCCCTGCCTCAACTCCTCAGCCGCACATTAATCTGTTCTCTCTTTCTGTTCCTGCCCTCACTAGCACGTGGCACCAGGAATAATCCAGACATCATTGCCCTGGAGCTTCTGCTTTTCAACCGTTGCCTAACTCCCTATAATCATTTTGCAGGACCTCAAGACTTTTCCTCCCAATATCATTTGTGCAAACATCCATAAAATAATGTAAATGCTAATATAATACAAGAAGATATAAATCTTGTTGAGGAATGCTGGAATTCCTTAATTTTCATTTGGTCATTTCCTTTCAAAGTAAATGTCAGATTGTTGCCGGCTTTCACTCTGAATATTAATTTCAGGGTCGAGCACTGACATCAGTGAGGACTGGGAAAAAGACTTTGATCTGGATATGACTGAGGAGGAGGTCCAGTTGGCACTATCGCAGGTGGATGTGACAGATCATCAGGTACACCGCCTTGGCTTGTGTCTGCTGTGACTGTACGCAGGTAAATACTACTGCAGCTGCTGTCCGACAGGTGGCCTCAATTGTAAATGTTTTCTCTTTCAGCTGGAAGATGAGGATTGGGAGAATTGGGAATAAAATGCGTTGGACACTACATTTCCCGCTGATTTCTCAAATTGTTTTTTCTTGATGTAATGGAAACGGTGTTTATATTCTTAGCCCGTAGTGTAAATACAGGTATTGTATGCCATTGCTTCAATAAGCTTGAGTAACATCTTTTCTACTGCATGCTATTGTATCATATACAGGCTTTTGAGCATGTGACTCCCAGATCTATCAGCATGGTTTATTACTGTTGACTTCTATTTGGTGAGAGGCATCACTGAATGTTTCTAATGATATTTTGTTTCCTGGTAATTAAGCTGGTTGTTTGTGCAATATATATTTTAAATTATACATGCATTTTCTAGCCCTCAGATATAAGAAACCATTAGTTTTGTAATTCAAATTCCCTTAGATCTTTTACAGATTTGCACTTGCAGCTATGAAAGTTAAATTATACAGTTAATTCACTAATGCGTTCTCTGTTTGAGCACCTTTTAAATAAAAAGTCAGTGACAATGCTGATGGGAAGTTGTTTCTCCATTAGTCACAGTGAAGTGAAAGCTGCTTTCAAACTGGAGCATTACAAAATAAAAGTGAAAATAATTTGGATGCTAAATCTATTGGCATTTAAAAATCCTGTGAGTTCTCTATGTTAAAAAAATCATTCCTTGTAGCCAATCATAAGCTAATGTCAATTCAATTCTGTTTTGAATGGTGAATATTGAATTGGGGATGTGGAAATCTTACGACCCATCCACCCTGTCACGGTGATGGTGGGATGTGTCCAGAGATTTATTGCAGGGTGGCGCTGGAGGTTAGTGTTTACAGCTCAGCCTCACCAGGAGCAAGGGCTTGATAGAGGTGGGCAGGAGCAGAGTCAGCTTGTGGTTACTGGGTCTTTAACCTGAGTTCTCTCTGTTCAGCGCGCTTTCTGGTTTTGGAAGGTGAGAACATTATAAAGAGAACAAATGCTTTGTGAAAATGTAAAACTTGCATTCCATAAGCAATCTGAAAGCACGATTTGAGTCTGAAATAATAACTGCTGGAGCTACTCGGCAGGCCAGGCAGCATCTGCAGAGAGAGAGAGCGAGTAAATGTTTCAAATCCAGGGCCTTTCCCCTGATGAATGATCTTTGACCTTCAGCAGCCACTCTGCGTTGATCTGTGGAGCTGCCAGTTGCTTTCCTCATTAATGTCGTCTATGTGCTACCTTGCTCATGTGTGCACCACCATTGTTTCTGGGCTACCAGTCACTTACTGTCGACTAGGTTCAAGCTTGAAGTGATCACTACAAAACAGATGGATTTTTCTTAAAGAAATTAAGTGCAGCTTATGTAAATTAGAAACAAGAATTAAAAACGAGAGATACTCTGGAGTCAGACGTGTTTGTGCATGCGGCGGATGTTAAACTGTGACCTGCTGTCACTTTCCAGACACATTAGATACAACAATAACAAACAACTAAACGTACATTAAATGATGGTTTGTTGTAAGTAAACTGGACCACGATTGTACAAAGTCCCCACCTATCACGGGGACGGCAGTGCTCAGGTATTGCCATGGTGCTGGATACCTGCAATCCTTTGTGCCAGGAATCTTTCTGCACAGATGCTGCGACTATCTGAGTATTTATTAAATATACTTTAGGTTGTATTTATGACTAAAGGAATTTTCAGTTTTAAAGACTTCTCGAAGCCACACAAATTAATTAAAATGGAACACCAAGACCTCAGGAGGTCAAGTTTCTGCTCATAAGTGATTGGAACAGAATTAGGCCATTCGGCCCATTAAGTCATTCAATTATGGCCGATCTATCTTTCCCTCTCCACCCCTGCCTTCTCCCCGTAACCTCTGACACACGTACTAATCAGTGCTATGCGACTCTAGGCTGAAGGGGAGCAGCTGACCTAGTCCATTTGTGACCATTGTAGTTTGGTCTTCCCCTGACCCCCCTCCCCTCCCCTGCCTTCACCACCTCTCCCCGCCCCTCCCCTCACCACCCCTCCCCTCACCACCCCTCCCCTCCCCTCCCCCCACCCTGTTGCAGAGTCTTGGATAGGATGAAGCACTTGCTTTAATGGAACTGGCTGTTGCAGCAATGACTGAATCACTTCCCTGCACAACTTCCATCAGCACAAGTGGGTTTTGTTCACAAAAGTAAACTTCTAAACTACAGACTCACGCGATGCTTCAATTGTCTTTAAAATAAAATGTGTTCCCATCTAATTCTATCTCCGTGGCTGGGGCTTCCACGAGAACTCGTGTGGAGCATTTAGAAGTTGGGTGAGACGACTGGGCAGGAGGGAGAGGACTGGTTGTACAGAGGAGGGCAGTGAGGTGGATGTTGTGAGCATTGTCTGCTTATCCTTCCTCTTCACTACTTTTCTGCTTCCTATCAAAAGGGGAAAATATTTGTTGACATTTACATCCTGTCCGGTTTCAGTGAAAGGGGGAATCATGGGTATTTAAATGTATCAACACTGCTTCAAGTGGCAACATATATTGTGATATGAAACTGGCTGTGAACGTTACATTTCCCTACATTAGCTTCCCAGTAAGTGGGCAAACACCAGGAATAGAGAGCAGGCAGTGTCTGGCGAGAGGAGCAATGTTGTGATGAAAGGCAGTCAGCATGATACATTGACTTTCTCTCCACAGATGCTGCTTGACCTACTGAACATTCTCAGCATTCTCTCTCATTTCAGATTTCCAGCACCCACCATTTTCCGAATACGCTATAGTCTTGTCTCCGTACAGCTGCCTTGCCTCTTGTTTTAAGGAATAGCATTTCTTGAAAATCATTGGTCTTTAGAAAAATCATACATTATTTAACTTAATGTTTGCGTTTCCAAATCTTAGGAACTTAATGTCAGTTTTTTACTACTTGGAAACAGTGCAAAATAAAAGCAGATATTGAAGTTACTGTTTGTTTTATATAATGTACATAGTTATAATGTGATTCTTTATTGCCATGTTTGCGATGTAAGTGTTCAAGTGTCGCAGGCAGCAGCAAAACTTCTCAGGGAAGGTTATTGTACGACTGGGCAGCGATGACCGACCGACCAACCTGATCCCAGCAACTTAACATGGGACGGACCCCTGGGCCCGGGTTTCCGTAGCAACATTCTGTCCTTGCTGATTTGAGGATTGCTTTTGCTTTTAGTGGAAGTTGGAGACAGAACAGCACAAGGACAGGCCCTTCGGCCCACAGTGCCGGAGCTGAACATAATGCCAAGACCACCTATCTATGCCTCCAATTCCTGCATTTCCATGTACCTATGCAAAAGCCTCTTAAATGCCATTATTGTATCTGCCTCCACAATGAACCTTGGCGGCGTGTTCCTGGCACTCACCCAGTGAGTGTGTGGCTCCACACATCTCCTTTGAACTTTGTCCCTCTCACCATGAAGCTATGCCTCTCATAATGTTTATACTTCTACCAGGTCCCTCTGCAGCCTCTGGCTTTCCAGAGAAAACAATAAAAGTCTGTCCACCTTCTCCCTGGCGTGAATGATCCCTAAATACCCCGAAATCTCATCTGCACCCTTTCCAAAGTCTCCAGGTCCACCCTCTAATAGAGAGACCAGAAATGCATGTAATATTCCAAATGTGGCCAAACCAAGGTCCTCTCAAACGGCATCATGGCATCCTGACTCTTGCAATCAATGCTCTGACCTGTGAGGCAAGAATACCATATGCCTTGTTTACTACTATCTACTTGTGATGCCACTTTCAGAGAGCTCTGGACTTGGAGCCCAAGCTCCCTCTGTACCTCACTGCTGTTGAGAATCGTGTTCTTAATTGTATATTTTCCCCTTACAATCAATCTCTCAAAGTCTTGCTTGGATTAAATTCCATCTGCCATTTCTCCACCCCTTTATATACAGATGGGTAGGAAGGAACTGCAGATGCTGTTTTAAACCAAAGAGACACAAAAAGCTGGCGTAACTCAGCGGGACAGGCAGCATCTCTGGCGAGAAGGAATGGGTGACGTTTCCAGTTGAGACCTTTCTTCAGACGCTGTACATCTGGCCAGCCTTGCTCACAGATCATGAGCCCAGCAATCTTGGGGCGTGGTCTGACACCTCCTTTCAAGCAAGGCCCGATCTCACAACCGCAGCTGCTGCAAATCTGAAATAAGGACAATGCAGGAAGCAGCTGGAGGGGGAGTAGATGTGGGAAGAGTCCGGCCGTTTAGTGCGACTGGGAAGTGAGAAGGTGGCCAGCGCCAGAGGTTGTGTCGGAGAGACCCCCACCGTCACGGTCTCTGCTCTAACGCCGACCCACAGCGTTGTAGCCATGGGCCCAGCGTTTAGTCCAACAGTCCTTGTTCCATGCTACACTGGCCCTTTCCCCACCTCTATCTCTGCTGCATTAGGGTTCGGGGTTTCATTATCTTCACCACCAACCTAACCTGCTCTCAGCTTCACCTGGACCTCTCTCCCCTTTCTTAATCTCTCTGTCTCCATAACAGGGGACGTCTACTCCAACCCTGACGATGCTCACGGTTATCTGGACTCCTCCCTTCCCTCGTCCCATTCCCTCTGTCTCCGCCGCCTGGGGCGGGGCCGTCCCCTCGCAGACTCACACCCGCACACCGGGCAGGAGATTGTGGGGGGGAAGCGCCGTGAGGGGGGGAGCGCCGTGGGGGTGGGGGAGATTTGGGGGGGGGCGCAGTGGTGGAGATTGGGGGGGTGTGGAGTTGGGAGGAGATTTTAGGGGGGCGCCGTGGGGGGGGAGGAGATTTGGGGGGGTTGGGGGAAGCGCGGTGGGGGGGGGGGGGCGCCGTGGGGGGGGGGGGGGAAGGAGATTTGGGGGGGTTGGGGGAAGCGCCGTGGGTGTGGGGGTGGGAAGGTTGCGGGTGGGTGGGCGGGCGGGGGGAGGGAGGGAGAGAGGCGAGCCGCCAGTGTAAGAGCTTTTTATTGCGGGTCCGCCAGCCAGGGGTGCGAGCTGACGTGGGAGATGAGGGGTCTGAGAGAGCAGTCTGGCTCCAACAAGCGGCCGACCAGGTCACGGACCTCCCGGCTCAGCTGGCGCTGCTGCGGGAAGGCGACACCGTTCTGTTGCAACCACAGCATCTTGGGGATGTTGGAGTCGTCAAAGGGCAGGTGTCCGCACAGCACGATGTACAACACGATGCCCAAACTCCACACGTCACTCTTGGAGCTCTGGTGCGGCACTCCTTGCAGAACCTCGGGCGCCGCGTACGCCGTGCTGCCGCAGAAAGTCTGGCTCAGCTCGGCCGCGCCGCCGCCAAAGTGCGTGGCGAAGCCGAAGTCGGCTAGCTTGACGTTGAAGCTTTTGTCCAGCAGTGTGTTCTCGCACTTGAGGTCGCGGTGCGCGATGCCGCGGTCGTGGCAATAGCGGATAGCGTTCACTAACTGGCGGAAAAGCGGCCGCGCCAGCGGCTCTGACAGCGGACCCTCCCTGCGGATGTGCTCCAAGATATCGCCGCCCTCTGCCAGCTCCATCACCATGCCGATTCGGCCGTCCTCAGACTCCCACACCTCGTGTACCTTCACGATGTTCTGGTGGTCCAAAACCTGCACGATTTGCAGCTCCCGCGGCAGGAATTTGTGGATGAAATCTGCAGGCGGAAAGCGCATGAATCAGTTTCAAGAACCTCCCCGGCCCCGAGAAATGCCCCGGCCCCGAGAAATGTCCCGAGAACCGGCCCCGAGAAATGCCCCGGCCCCGAGAAATGTCCCGGAAACCGGCCCCGAGAAATGCCCCGGCCCCGAGAAATGCCCCGGCCCCGAGAAATGTCCCGGCCCCGAGAAATGCCCCGGCCCCGAGAAATGTCCCGAGTACCGGCCCCGAGAAATGTCCCGGCCCCGAAAAATGTCCCGAGAACCGGCCCCGAGAAATGTCCCGGTCCCGAGAAATGTCCCGGCCCCGAGAAATGCCCCGGCCCCGAGAAATGTCCCGAGTACCGGCCCCGAGAAATGTCCCGGCCCCGAAAAATGTCCCGAGAACCGGCCCCGAGAAATGTCCCGGCCCCGAAAAATGTCCCGAGAACCGGCCCCGAGAAATGTCCCGGCCCCGAGAACCACCCCGGCCCCGAGAAATGTCCCGGCCCCGAGAAATGTCCCGGTCCCGAGAAATGTCCCGGTCCCGAGAACCACCCCGGTCCCGAGAAATGTCCCGGCCCCGAGAACTACCCCGGCCCCGAGAAATGCCCCGGCCCCGAGAAATGCCCCGGCCCCGAGAAATGTCCCGGCCCCGAGAAATGCCCCGGCCCCGAGAAATGTCCCGAGTACCGGCCCCGAGAAATGTCCCGGCCCCGAAAAATGTCCCGAGAACCGGCCCCGAGAAATGTCCCGGCCCCGAGAAATGTCCCGGCCCCGAGAAATGCCCCGGCCCCGAGAAATGTCCCGAGTACCGGCCCCGAGAAATGTCCCGGCCCCGAAAAATGTCCCGAGAACCGGCCCCGAGAAATGTCCCGGCCCCGAGAACCACCCCGGCCCCGAGAAATGTCCCGGCCCCGAGAAATGTCCCGGTCCCGAGAAATGTCCCGGCCCCGAGAACCACCCCGGTCCCGAGAAATGTCCCGGCCCCGAGAACCACCCCGGCCCCGAGAAATGCCCCGGCCCCGAGAAATGTCCCGGTCCCGAGAAATGTCCCGGCCCCGAGAAATGTCCCGGCCCCAATTTTGGGCTTGAATTATAGGAGGTTAGAAACATAGAAAATAGGTGCAGGAGGAGGCCATTCGGCCCTTCGAGTCAGCACCGCATTCAATATGATCATGGCTGATCATCCACAATCAGTACCCTGTTCCTGCCTTCTCCCCATTAGCCTAAGAGCTCTTGAAAACATCCAGTGAGTTGGCCTCCACTGCCTTCTGTGGCAGAGAATTCCACTTATAACCATATAACAATTACAGCACGGAAACAGGCCTCAGCCCTTCCAGTCCGTGCCGAACATTTATTTTCCCCTAGTCCCATCTACCTGCACTCAGACCATACCCCTCCATTCCCTTCCCGTCCATATACCTATCCACTTTACTTTTAAATGTTAAAATCGATCCTGCCTCCACCACTTCTGCAGGAAGATCATTCCACACAGCCACCACTCTCTGAGTAAAGAAGTTCCCCCTCATGTTACCCCTAAACTTCTGTCCCTTAATTCTCATGTCATGCCCTCTTGTTTGAATCTTTCCTACCCTCAATGGGAAAAGCTTATCCACGTCAACTCTGTCTATCCCTTTCATCATTTTAAAGACCTCAATCAAGTCCCCCCTTAACCTTCTGCGCTCCAAAGAATAAAGACCTAACTTGTTCAACCTTTCTCTGTAACTTAGTTGCTGGAACCCAGGCAACATTCTAGTAAATCTCCTCTGTACTCTCTGTATTTTGTTGACATCCTTCCTATAATTAGGCGACCAAATTGTACATCATGCTCCAGAATTGGTCTTACCAATGCCTTGTACAATTTTAACATTACTTCCCTACTCCTATATTCAATGCTCTGATTTATAAAGGCCAGCATACCAAAAGCTTTCTTTACCACCCTATCTACATGTGATTCCACCTTCAGGGAACTATGCACAGTTATTCCTAGATCCCTCTGTTCCACAGCATTCCTCAATTCCCTACCATTTACCATGTATATCCTATTTTGATTTGTCCTGCCAAGATGTAGCACCTCACACTTATCAGCATTAAACTCCATCTGCCATCTTTCAGCCCACTCTTCCAACTGGCCTAAATCTCTCTGTAGACTTTGAAAATCTACTTCATTATCCACAGCACCCCCTATCTTAGTATCACCTGCATACTTACTTATCCACTTTTCCACCCCATCATCTAGATCATTGATGTACATGACAAACAACAGTGGACCCAACACAGATCCCTGAGGCACCCCACTGGTCACCGGCTTCCAACCTGACAAACAGCCATCCACCATTACTCTCTGGCATCTCCCATTCAACCACTGTTGAATCCATCTTGCTACTCCGCCATTAACACACAACGATTGAACCTTCTTAACCAACCTTCCATGGGGAACCTTGTCAAAGGCCTTACTGAAATCCATATAGACAACATCCACTGATTTACCCTCATCAATTTCCCTAGTAACCTCTTCAAAAAATTCAAGAAGGTTTGTCAAACATGACCTTCCAGGCACAAATCCATGTTGACTGTTCTTGATCAGACCCTGTTTATCGAGATGCTTATATATATTATCTCTAAGTATCCTTTCCATTAATTTACCCACTGACGTCAAACTAACAGGTCTATAATTGCTAGGTTTATTCTTTGAACCCTTTTTAAACAATGGAACAACATGCGCAGTACGCCAATCCTCCGGCACTATTCCCATTTCTAATGACATCTGAAATATTTCTGTCATAGCCCCTGCTATTTCTACACTAACTCCCCTCAATGTCTTAGGGAATATCCTGTCTGGACCTGGAGACTTATCCACTTTTATATTTTTCAAAAGTGTCAGTACTTCCTCCTCTTTGAATCTCATAGTTTCCATAGCTACTCTACTTATTTCCCTTACCTCACAGAGTTCAATATCGTTCTCCTTGGTGAATACTGAAGTAAAGAAATTGTCCAATATCTCCCCCATCTCTTTTGGCTCTGCAGTTAGCTGTCCTTTCTGGCTCTCTAATGGTCCAATTTTATCCCTCGTTATCCTTTTGCTATTAATATAGCTGTAGAAACCCTTTGGATTTACTTTCACCTTTCTTGCCAAAGCAACCTCATATCTTCTTTTAGCTTTTCTTATTTCTTTCTTAAGATTCTTTTTACATTCCTTATACTCATCTAGCACCTCATTTACTCCATGCCTCCTATAATTATTGTAGATATCTCTCTTTTTTCGAACCAAGTGTCCAATTTCCTCTGAAAACCATGGCTCTTTCCAATTTTTACTATTTCCTTTCAACCAAACAGGGACTTAAAGATTCTGTACTCTTACAATTTCCCCTTTAAATGTCCTCCATTTCTCTTCTACATCCTTCCCATAAAACAAAATGTCCCAATTCACTCCTTTTAAATCATTATGCATTCCCTCAAAGTTAGCCTTTCTCCAATCAAAAATCTCAACCCTAGGTCCAGTTCTGACTCTCTCCGTAATTATATTGAAACTAATGGTATTGTGATCACTGGTCCCGAAGTGCTCACCAACGCATACCTCCGTCACCTGACCTGCCTCATTTCCTAACAGGAGGTCCAGCACTGCCCCTTCTCTGGTCGATACCTCTATGTATTGCTGCAAAAAACTATCCTGCACACATTTAACAAACTCCAAACCATCCAGCCCATTTACAGAATGTGTTTCCCAGTCTATTTTTGGAAAATTGAAATCTCCCACAATCACTACCTTGTGCTTACTACTAATATCTGCTATCTCCTTACATATTAGCTCTTCCAATTCTCGCTCCCCATTTGGTGGTCTATAATACACCCCTAAAAGTGTTGCTACACCATTCCCACTTCTCAGTTCCACCCAAATAGCCTCCCTAGAGGACCCCTCTAATCTATCCTGCCAAAGCACTGCTGTAATATCTTCTTTGACAAGCAATGCAACCCCTCCACCTCTGGTCCCTCCAATTCTATCACACCTGAAGCAACGAAATCCTGGAATATTTAGTTTCCAATCACAACCCTCCCGCAACCATGTTTCACTGATTGCCACAACATCATATTTCCAGGTGTCAATCCAGGCTCTTAGTTCATCCATCTTTCTTACAATGTTCCTAGCATTAAAATATACACATTTTAGAAACCCACCATCCCTTATTCTCTGTTTATTATCTTTTTCCTCTTCTCGCCTACATTTTGGGTCCGAGTGCTTCCCTTCTCTGCCTTTTGCCCCTCACCCCGTCTCCTAGCCCCCTCTACCCGAGTCCCTCCCCCCAGCCTTTGTAGTTTAAAGTCTCCTTTGCAAATCTCCCCGCCAGGATATTGGTTCCCCTCGGGTTCAAGTGCAACCCGTCCTTTTTATACAGATCATGCCTTCCCCAAAAGAGGTCCCAGTGATCAAGAAACTTGAATCCCTGCCAGTCCCAGCACCAGTCCCTCAGCCACGCATTTATCCTCCACCTCATTCCATTTCTGCTTTCACTGTCACGTGGCACAGGCAGTAATCCTGAAATTGTTACTCTTTTGGTCCTTCTCCTTAACTCTTCCCCCCAACTCCCTAAATTCTCCTTTCAGGACCTCTTCTCTTTTTCTGCCTATGTCATTGGTACCAATGTGTACCACAACACCAGGCTCCTCTCCCTCCCTTTCCAGAATCTTTTCGACACGTTCCGACACATCCGACACCCTGGCACCAGGGAGGCAAACTACCATCCGGGTCTCCCGACTGCGTCCACTTCTGGTTGGATTGGCCTTTTCTTTATAGGAGGTTGAGGGGTGACCTTATTGAGGTGTACAAGATCATGAGAGGCACGGATAAAGTGAACGCTCAGACATTTTCCCAGGAGAGAGGATCCGGAAACTAGAGGGCATAGGATTAAGGCGAGAGGAGGTAGATTTAAGAGGGAAGTCTATGCTCCCGTCCCTCGGGGGTAACCTTTCCACTGAGTGTGGTTTGTATCTGGAATAAGCGCCAGATGGAGTTATAAAAGACATTTGGATAGATATGTGGATAGGAGGAGGGGTTTTCAGGGATTGGGCCATATTGGACTAGCCCGCTTTGTTGACTTGGTGGGCATGGGCAAGATGGGCCGAAGGGCCTGTTCTGTACAGATCAGTAAGACTTTCGTGAACTGAGCAATCAGCGCAAAGACAAAACGTTCCCCTTCCCTTCGGTTTCAACAGCGGAAGCTTGTTGGGATTTACTGCCCCGCCCGCGGGAAGGGAGGAGGGAGGGAAGGGGGGGGAGGGGGGGGAGGGGGGGGCGTCGTGGGGGGTGCCTCTGCCTCCACAAATGCTGCTCGACTCGTTGACTTCCTCAAGCATTTGTTTTACTAGTGCTAAGGATAGTTTGTTCCACTACTTCTCCCCTCCATCATCCAACCAAACAGCGTGGAATAGGCGCTTCGGTCCAACGTGTCTCTGCTGGCTAGTCGGTAAATCTATCCCCGTGAGTCAACACGTGGGCGATTAGTGCCGACCGCGCCGTGTCTCTGCGCCCACCGTGTACTAGATTCTGTGTGGAGAAGTCTCCTCAGACCGCTCTCACCCTCACCCCATCCTCACGTCCCCCCCTCCCGCATAACGGGAGCGTTGTTCTACTGTATACACTCTCCATCCATCACATCACCTTGTCAGGGGTTACGGGGAGAAGGCGGGAGGGTGGGGTTAGGAGGGAGAGATAGATCAGCCACGATTGAATGACGGAGTAAGCCTGATGGGCCGAATGGTAATTCTGCTCCTATCACTGATGAATATGAACTTTGTCCATCACATCAGATCTCGCGATTCATTACATTGGAAATGGCGAAGATGCGAACCGCCAGGGTGTTACCCGGGTGACGGGGAGAGGTTGGATAGACTGGGACTGGGACTGGGAGGGGTGACCTTACTGAGGTGTACAAGATCACGAGGGGCACGGGTACGTTGAACGTTCACACCATTTTCGTGGCAGAGGACTCTGGAACTAGAGGCCAGAGGCTTGGAGCGAGAGAGGGAGAGGGGTGATTTAAGTCTGGCCACGGGACAACTTCTCCACTCGGACGGTAGTCCGCGCCTGGAACGAGATGCCATAGGAAGCTACAGAGGCGGGTACTGTTACAAGTTTTAAAAGACTATTGGGCAGATGTAAATGGTAGGTCCCGACCCGAAACGTCACCTCACCATGTTGTCCAGAGACGCTTGTCTCCCCGCTGACTTACTCATCATTTCCTGGTCTACGCAAGATTCCAGCATCTGCAGATCCTTGGACAGATGTGTGGTTAGACAGGGGTTACAGGGACATGGGCCAAGGACAGCCACATGGGACTTGCCCTGTACGCCAACCCGGTCGGCATGGACAAGGTGGGCCGAAGGGCCTGTCTCTGTGCTGTACAGCTCTGTGACTCTATGACGAGCCTTGAGCTAAAGCTGTCCGTCACCGGCGGAAACTGTCATCAGCTGAGCGGACACTAAGTGGGCTCTAAACCACATCTGGGCTGACTGGAGGCGGTGGAGATGGTTCCTTGTGTTTATCGCGCAAGTAGACACCTTACCCTTCGGCGCTGTGCGTCTGTCGATGATTTTGATGGCCACCTTGCGCTGCAGATTCCTGCTGTACGCCTCCTTCACCTTGGAGTATGTGCCCTCTCCTATAGTCTCCCCCAGCTGGTATCCTTTAGACAGGAGCAGTTTATCCATCGCTTTGCATCCACCTTCCAGCGAGTCTCAGCGATCACATTCCTCAATTTATCCAGTTCCACGGAACCTAACCAACGTTTCTGGGCTTCCTAAATTATTTCTAAAATTGAACATTATAAAAAAAGCAATCCCGGGTGTGACCACTCAGGCAAAGTAATCCCAGCAAATATAAATGTGGCCCGATTGTGATGCCACAATTTGGCTGTTACTAAGGAGACTTGTGGGATCCCCGCCCGCCACAAGCATTGATGGTTTAACAGATTACTGGCGTCTGGTGAACATTGGTGCTTGATCTCTTGCCGCGGCGGTAGAGGTGACCAAGTTAACCCCTTAATTCCACGTCACAGCCGGGTCCTGTTACTGTGAAACAGAGCCGGCGTCAGGGGGAACTCGGCCCATCTGGGACCGTCTCGCTGCAGGCGAGGAGAAATCTCTCCGTCAGTGGCACGGTCTGATTGGAGCCGATGTGGGGCATTGTTTTTCATCGTTGGGATAGTCCCAGCCTCAACTGCCTCCTCTGGCAGCTTGTTCCATACACCCACCACCCTCTGTGTGAAAAAGTTACCCCCCAGATTCCTATTAAATCTTTCCCCCTTCACCTTAAACCTATGTCATCTGGTCCTCAATTCCCCTACTCTGGGCAAGAGACTCTTTGCATCTACCCGATCTATTCTTCTCATGATTTTACACACCTTTATAAGATCACCCTTCATCCTCTTGCGCTCCAAGGAGTAGGGACCCAGAATACTTAACCTATAAATATAGCTCACACCCTCTAGTCTTGGCAACATAATCGTAAATCTATTCTGAACCCTTTCAATCTTTCCTATAACATGGTGCCCAGAACTGAACACAATATTCTAAATGACGTCTCAGCAATGCCTTATACAACTGCAACATGACCTCTCAACTTCTATACTCAATACTCTGACTGATGAAGGCCAAAGTGCCAAAAGCCTTTTTGACCACCTTATCTACCTGCGACTCGACCTTCAAGGAACCATGCACCTGTACTCCTAGATCCCTCTGCTCTACATCACTACCCAGAGGCCGACCATTCACTGTGAAGGTCCTGCCCTTGTTCGAGATCCCAAAATGTAACACCTCACACTTCTTTGTATTAAATTCCATCAGCCATTCCTCCGCCCACCTGACCAATCGATCCAGATCCTGCTGCAATCATTCACAACCATCTTCACTATCTGCAAAACCACTAACTTTCGTTTCATCAGCAAACTTGCTAATCTTGCCCTCTATGTTCTCATCCAAATCATTGACTTCTCAACTAAAGAGAACCAAGCGCGGGTTTCTGATCACGCGTTGGAGCTGAATCGTTACCGCTCTTTCTCCACAGATGCTGCCGGGCCCGCTGAGAATTCCCCGCGCTTTCTCAGTTTATAACTCCGTCCAATCACCAGCTTGAAGGTTGAGGAGCGATGGCCAAGATGTCTCCAACATCTCGCCGAGACCACTCGGCCCGTCCCCGAGGCTCTGTCCTCGCGGCGAGGGGTGACCGGCGGGTGGTGCCGCGGCCCGGGCCGGACCGGACACCACGGACCTGAAACCAGACCAAACGGTTCTAATCGGGGACAAAGCCTTCGGCAACTGCCGGAGCGAGTCGCCCCCGACCGGGGAAAAGGCCGGAGCTGCGCCCAATCTCCGCCAGCGCAGCGGAACGGCGGCGGCGCTCGCTCCCGAGGCCCGGCGGCGGCGCTCGCTCCCGAGGCCCGGCGGCGGCGCTCGCTCCCGAGGCCCGGCGGCGGCGCTCGCTCCCGGGGCGCGCTGCCGACGTCCATTGACGGCGCTGATTGTGACGCGGGGCCGTGAACCGGCTGAGCCGCCGCCCCCGGCGCCGCATTCTGATCAATCGGAGAAGCCCGAGCGGAGTTGTCGCTGAACCGCTCCATCTCCTGATGCCAGTGAGTAGCGCCAATCCCGCGTCGTGCCCGCGCCCGCGCCCTCACCGTGCCCGCGCCCACACCGTGCCCGTACCCACACCCACACCCACACCGTGCCCGCGCCCTCACCGTGCCCGCGCCCACACCGTACCCACACCCACACCGTGCCCGCGCCCACACCGTGCCCGCGCCTACACCGTGCCCGCGCCCACACCGTGCCCGTGCCCTCACCGTGCCCGCGCCCACACCTTGCCCGCGCCCTCACCGTGCCCGCGCCCACACCGTGCCCGTGCCCTCACCGTGCCCGCGCCCACACTGTGCCCGTGCCCGTGCCCGCGCCCTCACCGTGCCCGCACCCTCACCGTGCCCGCGCCCGCACCGCGCCCGCGCCCGCGCCCGCGCCGTGCCCGCGCCCACACCGTGCCCGCGCCCGGCCTGACCTTGTTCTGCCCCCCTCCCCCCTCCAGAGATGAGCTCCCCGACGCACACCGAGCCACGGAGATTCCCGATCGAGGCGGGCGATTCGAAGGGCTCTCTGTCACGGCCACTCAATCCGGAGCCCGAGCTCCCGAGCCAGCGAGCCGCCAGGTAGGTGCGCGCCGCCGACGGGACCGCGCCCAGGACAGCGGGTATCCGCGCCAGGACCCCGCGCGTCACGGGCACCGGCAAACAGCAATGCCGGCGTAATCTCACAGCCCGGCTGGGTGACGCCCGGCCCGGCTCGGCTCGGCTCGGCTCGGCCCGGCTCGGCTCGGCTCGGCCCGGCTCGGCTCGGCTCGGCTCGGCTCCGCTCCGCTCGCCCTGTCCCAGTCTGTCCCGGTCCCAGGGCCCCGGGGGAAGGGGGCATTCAGTTTGTCGGCTGTGAAAGGCCTGAAGTCACCGAGATGCCGGGGCCGGAGCGAGGTCGCTGTGACGCCACAGAGCCCGGCCCGTCTCGCCGCAGGTTCAAGGCAGAAGCGCCGGCGCGATGGCCCCGGTCCCCCGCCTGCAATCTGTGCTCCACACCCGTCCCGACACCCGCCCGCATACTCGTCTCCTCACTGCGCCCCTTGCCCGGGCACCGGGAGATTTCCTAATCTGTAAACAGTGAACTTGGGGAGTCATAGAGCCGTGTAGTACGGACACAGGCCCTTCGGCCCACCTTGTCCATGCCGACCAAGTTGACATTCCCCGCAAAAAAAAAGCACAGAGTGCTGGAGTAACTCAGCGGGTCAGGCGGCATCTGTGGAGAACGTGGATAGGTGACGTTTCGGGTCGGGACGCGGACTCTGGGTGATGATGGGTCACTTGAAGCTCTCCGATAGTTACCCTAGTCACGTGGTTGACCTGGACCAACGACGCCGACCAAACCCCCGCGTAAAACTAAAGACAGACACCAAAGGCTGCAGGCACTTTCCTGGGTCTCGACCCTAGCGTCACCCATTCCTTCTCACCACAGATGCTGCCTGTCCCGCTGAGTGACTCCAGCACTCTGTGAAACGTCACCGCTGCGCCGCCCTTATACTGTTCTATGCCCGTGTGTACACCCCGTGTGTACGCTGCTCTATGCCCGTGTGTACACTGTTCTATGCCCGCATGTACGCTGCTCTATGCCCGTGTGTACACCTCGTGTGTACGCTGTTCTATGCCCGTGTGTACACTGTTCTATGCCCGTGTGTACGCTGTTCTATGCCCGTGTGTACACTGTTCTATGCCCGTGTGTACGCTGTTCTATGCCCGTGTGTACGCTGTTCTATGCCCGTGTGTACGCTGTTCTATGCCCGTGTGTACGCTGTTCTATGCCCGTGTGTACGCTGTTCTATGCCCGTGTGTACGCTGTTCTATGCCCGTGTGTACGCTGTTCTATGCCCGTGTGTACGCTGTTCTATGCCCGTGTGTACGCTGTTCTATGCCCGTGTGAACGCTGTTCTATGCCCGTGTGTACGCTGTTCTATGCCCGTGTGTACACCCCGTGTGTACGCTGTTCTATGCCCGTGTGTACACTGTTCTATGCCCGTGTGTACACCTCGTGTGTACGCTGTTCTATGCCCGTGTGTACACCCCGTGTGTACGCTGTTCTATGCCCGTGTGTATGCTGTTCTATGCCCGTGTGTACACCCCGTGTGTACGCTGTTCTATGCCCGTGTGTACACCTCGTGTGTACGCTGTTCTATGCCCGTGTGTACGCTGTTCTATGCCCGTGTGTACACCTCGTGTGTACGCTGTTCTATGCCCGTGTGTACACCTAACCGCACCTTTTTCTCCCCCGCCAGACAGCTGAGGAGATGTCCGGGGAGTCACTGCCTGACGATTCCACACGTGTCCATCGATGTGTATATCGCGATGGACAGGAACCCTCCGGCCCGCGCCACGTAACCACCCACGGAATATTAGTATAAATGTGAGAATATGGGAGCAGGTAGTGGAAGACTAGGGTATTGTAGTGGCTGCCTCAGAAAATGTCTCTGTACATGCAATAAAAATAGTCTTCAAATACCACCCACGTTGCTGTCCTTCCTTCACCCGAGTGAGCAGAACAAGCGCTGGAGGAACTCAGCGGGTCAGGCAGCATCTGTGGAGGACGTGGGTGGGTCGTTCTCGGCGGATGCTGCCTGACCCGCTGAGTTACTCCAGCACTCTGTGTTCTGCACCTACAGTTGCTCGACTACAATAATATTTAATGTTGGTCTCTGGGAGAACTCTGTCCAAGGTCCATGTCGTCAAGAGAAGGTTCCAGAACAATAATATGATTAGTTTCTGAGGAACAATTGGCACATTGTCGCCCATAGTCTAAACACACGCGGCCACGCTCCCCGTCACCGACCCCACCTCGCCACTGACTGAGGGTCCAACTCACACTGCTCCGCTCATTCTGTTTATTTCAGGCGCGGCAGTAACATCATCGGATTGTGCATCTTTTACAGATGTTTACCTCCGAGCGCCTCTGTGTGTTTCGGCGTGTTTGTTGTGGTGATGGCGGCAGCGGGGAGTTTGGTCAGAGTGTGGTGTCACCAACGTCTTATACACCTGCGACATGACGTCCCAACTCCTGCACTCTATGCCCTGACAGATGACGGCAAAGCCGCCCTCGTTGCCCACCCGCGCCTCCAGTGTGTTCCCAGTAGGACAAGTCTCTGCTCTACAGGCGGGATTGTCATAAGTTGAAAGAATGGAGCGGCTGGGCTTGTATACTCCGGAAATTAGAAGGATGAGAGGGGATCTTGTTGAAACATATAAGATTATTAAAGGTTTGGACACACTAGAGGCAGGAAACATGTTCCCGATGTAGGGGGAGTCCAGAACCACGGGCCACAGTTTAAGAATAAGGGGTAAACCAGTTAGAACGGAGATGGAGGCCGGTTCTCTGGATGCTTTCAATGGAGAGTTAGATAGGGGTCTTAAATATAGCGGAGTCGGGGGATATGGGGAGAAGGTAGGAACGGGGTACTGATTGTGGATGATCAGCCACATTGAATGGCGGTGCTGGCTCGAAGGGCCGAATGGCCTACTCCTGCACCTATTGTCTATTGTCTAGTGTCTACAACAATTACCCTCACGCTCACGCTCCCCCTCCTCCCAGACGGAACAAGGACAGAGTTCCCCTGGTCCTCAGCTTACACCTCAACAGCCTCCACATCCAGCACATCATCCGCAGACATTTCCATCTCTTCACACTTGTCAGACTTAACATTGCCACGCCCTTCTGCAAGTTTGTAACCTTAGATAGGCTTCGCCACTGTCCATTACATCATATATTATGGTGTCATCTGTACGTGTCCGAACTGTGTTCACTACTTTATCAACCAAACCCGGCACCTTCATCCCAGGATGTAAGTGGCAAAGACCAGAGGGTGAGAGGGGGCAGCATTTAAATGTAGTGTTTTACAAAGAGGGTGGTGGGCGCTTGGGACGCGCTGCCAGGGGTGAAGGTGGGGGCAGAAACGTATTGGTGTTTAAGGGGCACATGTATATGCAGGAAATTGTTCAATGTGACACATGGCTTGTGATCAAGGCTACACACAACCTGGTTCAGTCTCAGATAGGTGCAGGGACAGGGGGGGTCGGCGTGGGGGGGGGGGGTAGCGGGGGCTGGAGGGGGTCGGGGGGGCTGGAGAGTATTCGGCGGGGGGGGGGCTGGAGGGGGTCGGGGGGGCTGGAGGTGTTTGGCGGGGGGGGGGACTGGAGAGTATTCGGCGGATGGGGGGCTGGAGGGGGTCGGGGGGGTGGAGGTGTTTGGCGGGGGGGGGGGCTGGAGGGGAGTGAGGCTGGGCGTGTTGCTGACGGGCAGTTAGTGCTGAGACGGGGAGTCACTGAGACTGAGGGGGAGGGGGTGAGACTGGGGCGTTTTGATGAAACGGGGGGGCTGAGTCTGGAGGGAGCTGAGGGTGGCGGGGCATGGGGGTCTGGGTGGGGGTGGGGCTGAGACGGGAGAGGGGATTGGTGCTGTGGGGGGGGGGCGCATTGTTGAGGGGCAGTTGGTGCAGATGCAGGAGGGCCGGTGCCTCCATGTGCGGTGCAGGAGCCGGGCAGAAGGTGTCGTTGAGCGATGAGCAGCCGCCGTCTGCTGAGGGGGGAGATGGCGAGCAGTTCCCGTCTGTCCCAGAGGAGGCAGCAGAGAGCTCCGGTCGCCACTACCCCAAGGTTCAGGGAAGGGAAGAGTCACCAGAATATTGTCATCAGTACCGACAATGGAACAATGATCTTCCCATGAGGTGCTACAGGCCCATGAATTGTGGGGAGAAGGCAGGCACGGGTTATTGATAGGGGATGATCAGCCATGATCACAATGAATGGCGGTGCTGGCTCGAAGGGCCGAATGACCTCCTCCTGCACCCATTGTCTATGTTTCTATGAATGAAATAACACTCAGATAAATATACAATAATCAATAATACGATGTATTAATCACCTGTAATACCTGGGAAACGACAGCAGGAGGCAGTCTGGTCACCTTCATAGATACATATACAATAGGTGCAGGGGTAGGCCATTAGGCCCTTCGAGCCAGCACCGCCTTTTATTGTGATCATGGCTGATCATCCACTATCAGTACCCCGTTCACCTTCTCCCCATATCCCTCGAATCCGCTGGTTCTAAGAGCTCTATCTAACTCTCGTTTGAATGCATCCAGTGAATCGGCCACCACTGTCTTCTGTAGCAGAGAATTCCACAGATTCACAACTGTCTGGGAATAACGTTTTTCCTCATCTCAATTGCTGATTGGCGCTTCATGAAGCCTAGGTCCATCTCCTTGGTCTGGTGGCACCGAGCCAGTTATTGTTGTCCTGACACCATCCACGAGCCGCCTGTCGCGGATCCCTCCGTCATTGACCTCTGGCCACTGTCCCTGACCTCTCTGTCCACTGTCACTGACCTCTCTGTCCACTGTCACTGACCTCTCTGTCCACTGTCCCTGACCTCTCTGTCCACTGTCACTGACCTCTCTGTCCACTGTCTCTGACCTCTCTGGCCACTGTCCCTGACCTCTCTGTCCATTGTCACTGACCTCTCTGTCCACTGCTACTGACCTCTCTGTCCACTGTTACTGACCTCTCTGTCCACTGTCCCTGACCTCTCTGTCCACTGTCACTGACCTCTCTGTCCACTGTTACTGACCTCTCTGTCCCTGTCACTGGCCTCTCTGTCCCTGTCACTGGCCTCTCTATCCACTGTCACTGACCTCTCTGCCCATTGTCACTGGCCTCTCTGTCCACTGTCTGACCTCTCTGTCCACTGTCACTGACCTCTCTGTCCCTGTCACTGGCCTCTCTGTCCCTGTCACTGACCTCTCTGTCCACTGTCTGACCTCTCTGTCCCTGTCACTGACCTCTCTGTCCACTGTCTGACCTCTCTGTCCACTGTCTGACCTCTCTGTCCCTGTCACTGACCTCTCTGTCCACTGTCTGACCTCTCTGTCCACTGTCTGACCTCGCTGTCCACTGTCACTGACCTCTCTGTCCCTGTCACTGGCCTCTCTGGCCCTGTCACTGACCTCTCTGTCCACTGTCTGACCGCTCTGTCCATTGTCACTGACCACTCTGTCCATTGTCACTGACCTCTCTGTCCCTGTCACTGACCTCTCTGTCCACTGTCTGACCGCTCTGTCCACTGTCACTGGCCTCTGTCCCTGTCACTGGCCTCTCTGTCCCTGTCACTGGCCTCTCTGTCCACTGTCACTGACCTCTCTGTACATTGTCACTGACCTCTCTGTCCACTGTCTGACCTCTCTGTCCACTGTCACTGGCCTCTCTGTCCACTGTCTGACCTCTCTGTCCACTGTCACTGACCTCTCTGTCCACTGTCTGACCTCTCTGTCCACTGTCACTGACCTCTCTGTCCACTGTCTGACCTCTCTGTCCATTGTCACTGACCTCTCTGTCCCTGTCACTGACCTCTCTGTCCACTGTCACTGACCTCTCTGTCCACTGTCTGACCTCTCTGTCCACTGTCACTGACCTCTCTGTCCCTGTCACTGGCCTCTCTGTCCATGTAACTGACCTCTCTGTCCACTGTCACTGACCTCTCTGTCTCTGTCACTGACCTCTCTGTCCATTGTCACTGACCTCTCTGTCCCTGTCACTGGCCTCTCTGTCCCTGTCACTGGCCTCTCTGTCCACTGTCTGACCGCTCTGTCCATTGTCACTGACCTCTCTGTCCATTGTCACTGACCTCTCTGTCCCTGTCACTGACCTCTCTGTCCACTGTCTGACCGCTCTGTCCATTGTCACTGACCTCTGTCCCTGTCACTGACCTCTCTGTCCATGTAACTGACCTCTCTGTCCACTGTCTGACCTCTCTGTCCCTGTCACTGACCTCTCTGCCCATTGTCACTGGCCTCTCTGTCCATTGTCACTGACCTCTCTGTCCCTGTCACTGACCTCTCTGTCCCTGTCACTGACCTCTCTGTCCATGTCACTGACCTCTCTGTCCACGGTCTGACCTCTCTGTCCCTGTCACTGACCTCTCTGTCCACTGTCACTGACCTCTCTGTCCCTGTCACTGACCTCTCTGTCCACTGTCTGACCTCTCTGTCCACTGTCACTGACCTCTCTGTCCCTGTCACTGGCCTCTCTGTCCATGTAACTGACCTCTCTGTCCACTGTCACTGACCTCTCTGTCTCTGTCACTGACCTCTCTGTCCATTGTCACTGACCTCTCTGTCCCTGTCACTGGCCTCTCTGTCCCTGTCACTGGCCTCTCTGTCCACTGTCTGACCACTCTGTCCATTGTCACTGACCTCTCTGTCCATTGTCACTGACCTCTCTGTCCCTGTCACTGACCTCTCTGTCCACTGTCTGACCGCTCTGTCCATTGTCACTGACCTCTGTCCCTGTCACTGACCTCTCTGTCCATGTAACTGACCTCTCTGTCCACTGTCTGACCTCTCTGTCCCTGTCACTGACCTCTCTGCCCATTGTCACTGGCCTCTCTGTCCATTGTCACTGACCTCTCTGTCCCTGTCACTGACCTCTCTGTCCCTGTCACTGACCTCTCTGTCCATGTCACTGACCTCTCTGTCCACGGTCTGACCTCTCTGTCCCTGTCACTGACCTCTCTGTCCACTGTCACTGACCTCTCTGTCCCTGTCACTGACCTCTCTGTCCACTGTCTGACCTCTCTGTCCGCTGTCACTGACCTCTCTGTCCACTGTCTGACCTCTCTGTCCACTGCCTGACCTCTCTGTCCCTGTCACTGACCTCTCTGTCCCTGTCGCTGACCTCTCTGTCCCTGTCACTGACCTCTCTGTCCACTGTTACTGGCCTCTCTGTCCACTGTCTGACCTCTCTGTCCACTGTTACTGGTCTCTCTTGCATGTATGGTCTGATTTGACTGGGTCGCCGAACAAGCATTTACCGTCGACACAGGGATCTTAAAAATACGGCATTTGTTGGGAGCAGCATCTGTGGAGAAGATGGATTTCACTGTATCTCGGTACGTGTTCAAGAGAGAGTTAGATTTAGCTCTTAGGGCTAATGGAATCATGAGATATGGGGAGAAAGCAGGAACAGGGTACTGATTTTGGATCAGCCATGATCGTATTGAATGGCGGTGCTGGCTCTAAGGGCCGAATGGCGACCTCCTGCACCTATTGTCCATGTTTCTATGTTTCTACCCTTCCCGTACTCCATCCCATTATTATTGGAAATCCAACCACTGCAGTGGCATTATTCGCAAATTGCTCCAATGAGGATTAGTGTATCTACCTTATGGCTAATTGCATTCCTCTAGAAAGAACCCTGCTTGTTCTCAATCAAAATGCCCCACTATGTCTAGGGGACATGAGAATGTGTCACCTTGCATTTTCCTGCACTGAATTTCACTGGCCAATCATATGCCCAATTATGCAAGTTCACGGCAGGAGGAAATATCTATTCATAAGTGATTGGAACTGAATTAGGCCATTTGGCCCATTTAATCATGGCTGATCTATCTATCCCTCTCAATCCCATTCTCCTGTCTTCTCCCCTTAATCTTTCATCAAATAGTACCACCTGTATTATTATCCAAATGGGGAAAGTCAGCAGATTAGTCAATTTCGGAGAGATCTGGGTGTATGGTGCATGACCGCAGCCACAGGCATGGCCTGGTGACCTTCATGTGAGAGAGTGAGAGTTTGGAAATAGTGAGGTATTGTTGCAGTTGTACACGGTGCTAGTGTGGCCACATCCGGACATACTTCTGGTCTCTTTATTTAGTTTAGTTTAGTTTATTGTCACGTGTACCAAGGTACCATGAAAAGCTTTTGTGTCATGCTAACCAGTCAGTAGCAACACAATACATGATTACAATCCCTTCTCTCCAGAGATGCTGCCTGTCCCGCTGAGTTACTCCAGCATTTTGTGTCTATCTATGATTACTATCAATGTTTTTACAGTGTATAGATACATGATAAGGGAATAACGTTCAGTGCAAGATAAAGCCAGCAAAGTCCGAACAAGGATAGTCTGAGGGTCATCAAATAGGTAAATAGTTCAGCATCGCTCTCTAGTTGGTGGTAGGATGATTCAGTTGCCTGATAACAGCTGGGAAGAAACTGTCCCTGAATTTGTAGGTGTGCGTTTTCACACTTCTGTATCTTTTGCTTGATGGGAGAGGGGAGACAAGGGAGTGACTGGGGTGAGACTCATTATTGATTATGCTGCTGGCCTTGCTCAGGCTGCGTGGGGTATAAATGATCAATAGTAGGGAGGTTGGATTGTGTGATGGATGGTCCTGGATGGAACTGTTCCCAAATCAAGCAGTGTCAGAATGGTTATTTTGGCATTGTAGGCAGGCCAAGATTCAGATTCAGATTCAGATCAGATTGGTGCTAAACAAGCCCATGGCAGTGTAAGTTCATGGAACCACACACTTCCTCTGGTGTGGTAACCAGAACTGTACACATGACTACAAGTATGGCCTGGTCAATGCGACAGTTGATGAAGGCAAGCATGTCGAAATCTTTCTTCACCCCTCTCAACCCATACTATCATTTTCAGGGAGTTATGTGGGCATTTGTGCTCCAAGGTCCGTCTGACATTAACATTGCCGATGTCCCTGCCATTTGCTTTGCATGTCCTGAAATGCACGATCTCATACTTGTCTGTATTAAATTCCATCTGCCACCACTCTGCCAAATTTGGGAGTTAGGTCTAGTTCCTGACCCATGCATTTCCGCTTTCCTTGTGTTAGGTGAGTTTAAATGTCAACATTTTGGCTCCCATTTGATACAAGGTCTATTTTAATAGCCTTTAACACAATGCCCTATTCATTCAACCTGATGGAGTTGATGCTAATTGAATGCATTCAGCCCATGATCAATAAGTTAAGGGACAACAGCACTTAGCTGAATGATCAATCGAACCCCCTGTCACTGATCAGGCTGCTCTGTGTCCAATATATTCCTTCAGTGAATCACCAGTGAATCATCATCGTCTGAAGTGGATTCATATTCAGCTGCTTCTCCTATTGGTGAATTGTCTCATTGGGTCACACACTATACATTGGCTCCCCAGAGATTGGGGGTTTCACAGCACTGAACACACTGCAGGAGACAAAGCTCTATAGTGTTCACATCTTCTAATGGACCATCCGATGGCAAACATATTATTCAACTGTGTGAATAGTAACGCCGCAAATACATCACATCCATGATCAGATTATCATGTTCTTCTCCGCTTATAAATCCCTAAGGAAAATCATCCTATGAAGCAAATCTGATTCTGGCATTAACATTTGCAATTGTTAGTATTTTTCAATTTGAACAATGGACAATGATTCCATTCACATATGTTGAAAATTTCCCATTGAGACTGGAATAATCTCCTGGATTTATCTAACACCATTCTACATTCCAGCTGTAAATCCTATCATTGTGTTGTCATTATAATAATGATAGAATATCAATTTGCTAATCATTGGAACATAAATGACGATTTTGGAATGTTGGTCGTACAGTGCTCATGTATCATGTACATTGCTCATGTGTCAGCACTCATGTACCATACCCATTCTTGCCATAGAGGGAGTACAGAGAAGGTTCACCTATTTTCTATGCTTCTATGCTTCTATGCTTCTATGTGTCATACCCATGTACAGTAATCATAGAAACATAGAAAATAGGTGCAGGAGTAGGCCATTCGGCCCTTCGAGCCTGCACCGCCATTCAATATGATCATGGCTGATCATCCAACTCAGTATCCTGTACCTGCCTTCTCTCCATACCCCCTGATCCCATTAGCCACAAGGGCAACATCTAACTCCCTCTTAAATATAGCCAATGAACTGGCCTCAACTACCTTCTGTGGCAGAGAATTCCACAGATTCACCACTCTCTGTGTGAAAAATGATTTTCTCATCTTGGTCCTAAAAGACTTCCCCCTTATCCTTAAACAGTGACCCCTTGTCCTGGACTTCCCCAACATCAGGAACAATCTTCCTGCATCTAGCCTGTCCAACCCCTTAAGAATTTTGTAAGTCTCTATGAGATCCCCCCTCAATCTTCTAAATTCCAGTGAGTACAAGCCGAGTCTATCCAGTCTTTCTTCATATGGAAGTCCTGCCATCCCAGGAATCAGTCTGGTGAACCTTCTCTGTACTCTCTCTATGGCAAGAATGTCTTTCCTCAGATTAGGAGACCAAAACTGCACGCAATACTCCAGGTGTGGCCTCACCAAGACCCTGTACAATTGCAGTAGAACCTCCCTGCTCTTGTACTCAAATCCTTTTGCTATGAATGCCAACATACCATTCGCTTTCTTCACAGCCTGCGGCACCTGCATGCCTACTTTCAATGACTGGTCTACCATGACACCCAGGTCTCGTTGCATCTCCCCTTTTCCTAATTGGCCACCATTCAAATAATAGTCTACTTTCCTGTTTTTGCCACCAAAGTGGATAACCTCACATTTATCCACATTATTCTGCATCTGCCATGCATTTGCCCACTCACCCAGCCTATCCAAGTCACTTTGCTGCCTCCTAGCATCCTCCTCACAGCTAAAACTGCCCCCCAGCTTCGTGTCATCCGCAAACTTTGAGATGTTGCATTTAATTCCCTCGTTCAAATCATTAATATATATTGTAAATAGCTGGGGTCCCAGCACTGAGCCTTGCGGCACCCCACTAGTCACTGCCTGCCATCCTGAAAAGGACCCGTTCACTCCTACTCTTTGCTTCCTGTCTGCCAGCCAGTTCTCTATCCACATCAATACTGAACCGCCAATACCGTGTGCTTTAAGTTTGTATACTAATCTCTTATGAGGGACCTTGTTGAAAGCCTTCTGAAAGTCCAGATATAACACATCCACTGCTTCTCCCTTATCCACTCTACTAGTTACATCCTCAAAAAATTCAATAAGATTCGTCAGACATGATTTACCTTTCGTAAATCCATGCTGACTTCGTCCAATGATTTCACCACTTTCCAAATGCGCTCCTATCCCATCTTTAATAACTGACTCTAGCAGTTTCCCCACTACCGATGTTAGACTAAGTGGTTTGTAATTCCCCGTTTTCTCTCTCCCTCCTTTTTAAAAAAAGTGGGGTTACATTAGCTACCCTCCAATCCTCAGGAACTACTCCAGAATCTAAAGAGTTATGAAAAATTATCAGTAAGGCATCCACTATTTCTGGGGCTACTTCCTTAAGTACCCTGGGATGCAGCCTATATGGCCCTGGGAATTTATCGGCCTTTAATCCATTCAATTTACCTAACACCACTTCCCGGCTAACCTGGATTTCACTCGGTTCCTCCATCTCATTTGACCCGCGATCCCCTGCTATTTCCGGCAAATTATTGATGTATTCCTTAGTGAAGACAGAACCAAAGTAGTTATTCAATTGGTCTGCCATGTCCTTGTTCCCCATGATCAATTCACCTGTTTCTGACTGCAAGGGACCTACATTTGTTTTAACTAATCTTTTTCGCTTCACATATCGATAAAAACTTTTGCAGTCAGTTTTTATGTTTCCTACCAGTTTTCATTCATAATCTATTTTCACTTTCCTAATTAAGCCCTTTGTCCTCCTCTGTTGGACTCTGAATTTCTCCCAGTCCTCTGGTAGGCTGTTTTCTCTGGCTAATTTGTACGCTTCATCTTTTGCTTTGATACTATCCCTGATTTCCGTTATATCCACGGATGCACTACCTTCCCTGATTTATTCTTTTGCCATACTGGGATGAACAATTGTTGTAGTTCATCCAGCAGTCTTTAAATGCCTTCCATTGCATATCCACCGTCAACCTTTCAAGAATCAATTGCCAGTCTATCTTGGCCAATTCATGTCTCATACCCTCAAAGTTACCTTTCTTTAAGTTCAGGACCCGTGTTTCTGAATTAACAATGTCACTCTCCATCCTAATGAAGAACTCAACCATATTATGGTCAATCTTGCCCAAGGGGTCACGCACAACAAGGCTGCTAACTAACCCTTCCTCATTACTCAATGCCCAGTCTAGAATAGCCTGCTTGCTCGTTGGTTCCTCCACATGTTGGTTTAGAAAACTATCCCGCATACATTCCAAGAAATCCTCTTCCTCAGCGCCCCTGCCAATTTGATTCACCCAATCTATATGTAGATTGAAGTCACCCATTATAACGGTTTTACCTTTGTTGCACGCATTTCTAATTTCCTGTTTGATGCCATCCCCAACTCCACTACTACTGTTAGGTGGCCTGTACACAACACCCACTAGCGTTTTCTGCCCCTTAGTGTTTCGCAGCTCTACCCATATCGATTCCACATCCTCCAAGCTAATGCCCTTCCTTTCTATTACGTTAATCTCCTCTCTAACCAGCAACGCTACCCCACCTCCTTTTCCTCTCTGTCTATCACTCCTGAATATTGAATATCCCTGGATGTTCAGCTCCCAGCCTTGGTCACCCTGGAGCCATGTCTCCATGATCCCAACTATATCATAATCATTAATAGCTATCTGCACATTCAACTCATCCACCTTATTACGAATGCTCCTCGCATTGAGACACAAAGCCTTCAGGCTTGTTTTTACAACGGTCTTGCCCCTTTTACAATTATGTTGAAAGGTGACCCTTTTTGATTTTTACCCTGGATTTGTCTGTCTGCCACTTTTCACCTTGCTACCTATTGCTTCTATCCTCATTTTACGGCCCTCTGTCTCTCTGCTCACACATTTAAGAAACCCACCACCTCTTATTCTCTGTTTATTATTTTTTTCTTCTTCCCCTTTCCCCCCCCCACGTGTTGCATCTGACTGCTTCCCTTCTCTGCCTCCTGCCTCACACACGGTCTACTTGCTTTCTCTATTTGAATCCCTCATGAGTCATGTACAGTAATCATGTACTGCATCTCACTGGCCAATCATTTGCCCAATTTTGCAAGTTAACATCAGGAAGAGAGTCTCTTTGCCCTGACAGATGCCTGTCTGTCCACTGTGATCCTGGTTGATCAATGCTGGGCTCTCTGTACCAGATCCCCATCATTTTTATTTCCTCGATCATTCAAATGTTTATTTACATCCACCTTGAATAGTGCCAAAGATTTGGCTTCAACCATCCTCAGGGGAAGAGAATTCCAGAAGTTTCCATGCACCCCAGTTTTAAATGACTTAATTTAATAAATTATACATAAATTATTCAGCAGCAGTTACTTTCCCGCAAGCATCAGGTTCTTGAACCAACCCTGCACGACCCTCATGACCCTCACGACCCTCATCCGACCTTGGCCGCGGAATAGTATGGACCACCTCTTGCACATTACATGATTTGGAGTATTGCGTATAGTTCAGGTCGTGCCATTTACAGGATGCAGAGGCTTTGGAGAGAGTACAGAGGAGTTGATCAGAATGATGCCTGGATTCTAGGGCGTTTGCTACAGGGAGAGGTTGGACAGACTTGGCTTGTTTTCTCTGAAAAGCCAGAGACCTGATAGAAATCTATAAGATAACAAGAGGTATAGATAAAGCAGTCAGAATCTTTTTCGCAGGATGGAAAAATCAAATACTAGAGGTCATCGGTTTAAGGTGAGAGGGGCAAAGTTTAAAGGAGATGGCGGGGGGGAAGGTTTTTTACACAGAGGGTGGTGGGGCCTGGAATATGCTGCCAGGGGTGGTGGTGGAGGCAGATTCGATAGTGGTGTTTAAAAGATTTTAGGATTGGAACATGGAGCTGCAGGGAATGAAGGCATATGGGACATGTGCTGGCAGAGGGGGTTAGTTTAACTTGGCATCATGTACAGCACAGACATTGTGGGCCGAAGCACCATATGGGTCATGTGCAGGCAGATAAGTGATGGCCTCATTTTCAGCACAGATATTGTGGTCTGAAAGTCCCATTCTTATTCTTCTTCTATGTTCATGGAAGCAGGTGCTGCATACAGGTCCCAGACTGAGCTGTAACTGGGCGCGTGGTCGATGCGGTCTACCCCCTTTGCCAGGTGAACAGGAAGGCTTGGTAGAGGCACCGACACAGCTGGTGTTGGCTTGGTGTCTGCACCTGGAACGGTTGCCCCGAGACAGGTTGTAATGAGGTTCCTGGTGAGCCAGCACAGCCTCTGCCCCAGTGCCAATTTGCACACTTCATTGTCATGTTGTGGCAATCACTGAACAAAGCTAACACACCAGCTCAATCCCCTGTCCCAGGCAGCTGGTCAAGGTGTGTCAAGTCAAGAAGCTGTGTTTTCTCTTATACTACAAAGACATGCAGGTTTTTAGGTTAATTGACTTCTGTAAATTGCCACTATTATCAGGTAATTGAACCACCCTACCACAACAGAAGACTGCAGGGAAAATGCTGGGAACTATAGGCTGGTGAGCTTAACATCTGTAGTTGGAAAGTTACTAGAGAGTATTCTGAGGGATAGGTTATGCAGGCATTTGGATGAGCAAGGGCTGATTACGGATAGTCATCATGGTTTTGTACAGGCCCTTCTGCCCATTGAGCCCACGCCAACTGTTGATCACCCATTTACACACTAGTTCTACATTATTCCACTTCTCATCCGTGGGAGGTCATGTCTCACAAATCTGATTGACTTTTTTGAAGACATGATCAAAAATGTAGATGAGGGCAGATCTGTAGATAGAAACATAGAAACATAGAAAATAGGTGCAGGAGTAGGCCATTCGGCCCTTCGAGCCTGCACCGCCACTCAATGTGATCATGGCTGATCATCCAACTCAGTATCCCATACCTGCCTTCTCTCCATACCCCCTGATCCCTTTAGCCACAAGTGCCACATCTAACGCCCTCTTAAATATAGCCAATGAACTGGCCTCAACTACCTTCTGTGGCAGAGAATTCCAGAGTCTCACCACTCTCTGTGTAAAGAATGTTTTCCTCATTTCGGTCCTAAAGGAATTCCCCCTTATCCTTAGACTGTGACCCCTTGTTCTGGACTCCCCCAACATCGGGAACAATCTTCCAGCATCTAGCCAGATGCTCTGCACCAGATATGGTGTGTACATGGATATCAGTAAGGCATTTGACAAGGTTCCGCTTGGAAGACTGCTCTTGAAGGATAGATCGCATGGGATCCAAGGAGAGATAGCTGAATGGATAGCAAATTGGCTTCATGGAAGGAAGCAGAGGTGGAAGGTTACTAAGTGAAAAGTTGTCCCTCAGGTTCCTATTGAATCTTTCCCCACTCACCTTAAACTTATGTCTTCTGGTTCCTGATTCCCAGACTCTGGAGGAAAGTCTCATCCCCTCTATTACATCAAGTGACAATGGCAGATTGGCTGGTGTGATGACAATCGTCTGTGGGTCTTGGCTTCACCTCATCCTCTGTACATTCGGGTGAAAGTTGTGAGCTTTGGAAATGGGACATTTCAGTCTTGGACCCATAAGGAATCGGCAAGTATTCATGATATTTGTATGTGCTGAACCAAACAATGGGCAAAGACAGGTCTTCAATAAACTGACGAAGCTGCAGATGCAGAAAATCTGAAATAAAGGCAGAAAGTAGAAATGCTCAGCGGGCGGGCGGGCAGCGCCTGTGGGGTGAGAAACAGAGTTCCTGTTTAGGGTTGTGACGTTCCACTGGTATCTGTACATTGCCTGTACTTCCTTCCAAAGTGGTCTCACATTGGTAAGACGATATTCGGATTTATTACCAAACATGGTCGGCAATATTTGACCAGATCTTTCAACATTCACACACTAGTTCTACATTATTCCACTTCTCATCCGCTCCCTATACACTAGGGGCAATTCACAGAGGGCCAATTAACCTACAAACCCGCGGGTATTTGGGATGTGGGAGGAAACCGGAGGACCCGGAGGAAACCCATGCAGGCACAGGGAGAACGTGCAAACTCCACACAGCCAGCACCCTTGGAGAGGATCGAACCTGGGTCCCTGCCGCTGTGAGGCAGCAGTTCTACTCGCTGCACCACTGCGCTGCCCATTGTCAATCAATGTCCTCTGGATAGAGGGTTACACAAAAGCTGGAGAAACTCAGCGGGTGCAGCAGCATCTAAGGAGCGAAGGAGATAGGCGACGTTTCGGGTCGAGAGCCTTCTTCAGACTGCTTCCTCTGGATAGAGGTTTATCATGAATCAATTCCCGTGATCCTGAGCCTTGCAACAAATTAGTTACTTTATTTACATTAGTTTATTTATTGCATGTACTGCGATACAGTGAATGCTTGTTCTTCATGATATCCAGTCACATCTGATTGTGGTTGCGAGCCATGTTTGTGTGTCTCCAGTCTTGAGCCTTGATCAGATCATTGAACCTTGATCAGATCATTAAATATTTCCCGGTACCAGGTATTAAAAACAACACCTCATTGACAAGGAAACTCGGACAAAACACCAGATGGCCAGTTGTTTACCACGGAGCGCAGAACGAATCACCTGGCCCCACATTCTTACAATGTAGCGACAGACAGAGTCCACAGGCACAACCCACATATTCTGTATTCTGCTGCACAGGCGTGGCTTATAACGTGACATTTATATATCAAACCTTAAAACATCTTGGAAATGGAGAACAGCCATTTAACTACAGTCCAAATCCATAAGGTGTGGAGAAATGGTATTAACGGCAGATTAAACCCAGTTCCAGTGCCACTTGTAGGTGGAGCCAGGGATAAGATATCTGGCAGTTAACGGTGAGGAAGAAAGAAAGTGCTGCAGGAACTCAACAAGTCAGGCAGCATCTGTGGAGGGAATGGACAGACTCAGCGGGTCAGGCAGCATCTGTGTATGTGTGTGTGTGTGTGTGTGTGGGGGGGGGGGGGGGGTATGGAGTGGCGGACGTTTCGGATTAGGACCCTTCTCCTGTTCCCTCCACAGATACTGCCTGACCCACACACATTTTCTGAAGATCGCAGCATCTGCAGTTTCCCGCGCCTGCAGTTAATTATGGGATTTGTTTCATTTGGAAAGGATATCTCTGCCTTGTACAAGCTGTTGAGTTTGAGAAGCAGGGTTACTGGGGTAGTGGGTCGAATGTTCGTGGAAATGGATGGGAGTGGGGCGGGGGATGGGGGGATGTTCTTGTAATTGGAGAGTTCAATGTTCATACCATTGGTTGTAAACTGCCCAAGCGGAATACGAGGAGCTGTTCATCCAGTCTATGTGCGGCCTCACTCTAGCAATGGTGGTGATATTTGTCTTGCCAGAGACTGAGGCAGACGGTGGGGGTGGGGGGGCGGGGGGAGATGCAGGTTGTGTTTACAAAGTACTGGAAACCAGAGTGAGGCGAATGGCAGCTCCTTGTGCTGTTGGTGGGTGGAGTGAGGAGCAGGAACACGGGTGCAGAACCACAGGCGGCACAACCTGCACTGCTCGCCACATGCAACGGCACATACATGCAACGTTGGTTGGTGTTGGAGCGGGCGGGCTGCTGGTCCGGCAGCCGCCACTTGGTGGAGCGGTGGAGCAGGCGTGTGGCGACAAAATCCCCACCCCGAACCCCTTCTCCCACCCCCACTCTCGTCCCCTCCCCTCCCCCTCCCCCGTCCCCACCCCGTCCCCCTCCCCCGTCCCCTCCCCCTCCCCCGTCCCCCGCCAGGGTCAGCGCTCCATTCAAAGGTCGGCTTAGGGCAAAGATTCGCTCTGAAAGCTGGTGGACAAAACGTTTTTGAGTAGAGCTGTAAATGGTGAAACACACAATAGGCGGGGCGGCGGTTGGGGGTGGGGGTGGGGGTGGGGGGGAGTGGGTTGGGGGTGGGGGGGAGTGGGTTGGGGGGGGCGAGTGGGTTGGGGGAAGGGGAGTGGGTTGGGGGAGGGGGAGTGGGTTGGGGGAGGAGGGAGGGGGAGTGGGCTGAGGGGGGAGGGGGAGTGGGTTGGGGAGGGGAAGGGGAATGGATTGGGGGGAGTGGGTTGGGGGGAGAGGGAAGGGGGGAAGGGGAGTGGGTTGGGGGGAGGGGAGTGGGTTGGGGGGGAGGCGAGTGGGTTGGGGGGAGGGGAGTGGGTTGGGGGGGAGGCGAGTGGGTTGGGGGAAGGGGAGTGGGTTGGGGAGGGGAAGGGGAATGGATTGGGGGGAGTGGGTTGGGGGGAGAGGGAAGGGGGGAAGGGGAGTGGGTTGGGGAGGGGGAGTGGGTTGGGGGAGGGGGAGTGGGCTGAGGGGGGAGGGGGAGTGGGTTGGGGGAAGGGGAGTGGGCTGAGGGGGGAGGGGGAGTGGGTTGGGGGAGGGGGAGTGGGCTGAGGGGGGAGGGGGAGTGGGTTGGGGAGGGGAGTGGGTTGGGGGGAGGGGGAGTATGTTGGGGGAGGGGGAGGGGGGAGTGGGCTGAGGGGGGAGTGGGTTGTGGGCTGAAAGTCACCGAACATGTCGCGCCGGCAGGCGGAGGGCGGTCGCTGCACGCCACCTCATGCCACATGTAAATGCCACAATTACTAAAGGACTTGGCATTTTTCCACCGAACAGACGCGGCTCTGAAATTAAAGGCGCCGCTGCCGTTGCCATGGAAACAGAGGCTTTGACCCCGGAGACGCTGCAGTTAAATATTCCAAAGACTCAAATATCATCAAACAGCGACACGGGGGCCGCGCTGCACAAATGCGGGGGGGGGGGGGGGGGGGTGTCAGTGTAGTTTATTGTCACGTGTACCGAGCTACAGTGTAAAGCTTTAGTTGTGGGCTCGCCAGTCAGCGGAAAGACAATACGTGATTACAATCGAGCCATTTACAGTGTACAGATACAGGATAAGGATCAGCCTGAAGAAGGGTTTCGGCCCGAAACTTTGCATATCTCCTTCGCTCCATAGATGCTGCTGCACCCGCTGAGTTTCTCCAGCTTTTTGTGCCCAGGATAAGGGAATAACGTTTAGTGCAAGGTAAAGCCAGGAAAGTCCGATCAAAGATAGCCCGAGGGTCACCGCTGAGGTAGATCAGGGGTGGGGAACCTGCTTGGACTTCTAAGCCATTAAGTGCGGTCTTTTGCATGAATCCAAATTTTGTAAAACAAATCATTTTATTTTTATTAATATGTTTAGTTCGTCTTTTATTATTTTTATTTAAATCTTAAAAGGAACGTATTTAAAATACCAAAGAGTAAAAGAAGATACAACGAAACAATCCTCCCCGACTGACCACCACAATTAAAACATTAGTAAGTGATGAGGCCTATTGTAACACCTGTCATGCTCATGATTTAGTTGTATTGCGACTCTAGAATGTACGTTGTTGACATGCTTTTCAACCACTTATTGCTGCGAATCTACATTCTCCTGCCGAACCCACATCAAGACTTAAGGCCACAAATGACGGATTCCCATCTAGAAGATCAGCTGGAACTGTACCTCCATGTTGCAACCAAATATTCAAATGCTTTCCCACAAAAAGCAGTCACAACAAAGTAATTAAAGGTTAATTAACTTTAGAATTAACAATGTTTGAAGAAGGGTTTCGGCCCGAAACGTTGCCTATCACCTTCGCTCCTTAGATGCTGCTGCACCCGCTGTGTTTCTCCAGCCTTTTGTGTCCCCCAATGGTTTTCATTTTCTTGAAGTTAGTACATATTAGTTAGATTTGTACACTGGATGTGGCCTTTTTCGATTACAGCTAACTTCATGCGGCATTCCACCATGAAAAGGTTCCCCACCGCCCACCGCTGAGGTAGATAGTAGTTCAGGACTGCTGTCTGGTTGTGGTCGGATGGCTCGGTTGCTTGACAATAGCCTGGTCCGTCTGCTAAAACGCAAACTTAATTCCAATTTATTCTCTGAAAATAGCTGAGGTTTATTCAACAAGGGGCTCTGCCGCCTATTTAGTTAAAGACACGTAATAATTAGTGGCGTGTCAGGGGGTTGTGTGGAGAAGGCAGGAGAGGGGTTGAGAGGGAGAGATAGATCAGCATCAATTGAATGGCGGAGTAGAGTTGATGGGCAGAGTGACTATATTCTGTCTGTATCACATAGGAACTTATAACGAGGGCATTGGCTAAAGACTGGGGTCTGGGAAACCGCCCCAAGGCCCATCACTGGCCACAGATGGTCTTGCCCCCTTCATCCCCTATCGCAGGGGTCCCGAGCTTTATATGCATAGGCACGGAGATGAAGAGGAATACTTTGTCATAGAGAGGATCTGTACACAAATAGCAACAACCAACGGCGCTGACAAAGCCCACAGCACGACCCCCCCCCCCCCCCCCCCCCACAGTTCCCCCACGCCGGGTCCCCATTGTCCAATGTTCTTCCCCTCACGGGGGTCTTGCCCGCCCTCATCGCCGCCGCCACGAGGCTTCACCACCGCCGAGGCCCCACTTCACGCCTCCCTGGTGCCGACCCCAGCCCCGGGCTCACTCGGCCGCTTCGCCCGACCCGCGAGGCACCGGTCAGGCTTCTACACGAGATATTGTGGGCCGAAGGGCCTGTTCTTGTGCTGTACCACGTTATGTTACCTGTCAGCCCATTGGTGAACTCAATGGTGATTAGGTCTTGTGTTAAAGAAGGAACTGCAGATGCTGGAGAATCGAGGGTTACACAAAAAGCTGGAGAAACTCAGCGGGTGCAGCAGCATCTAAGGAGCGAAGGAGATAGACGACGTTTCGGGTCGAGACCCTTCTTCAGACTTGTGATTAGGTCTTGCTGTGACCTATTACATCGCTGGCGGTAGACATTCGCAACCACTGAGCCAGCGGTCTCTGTCAGTGGTCTCTGCCAGTGGTCCTCTGCCAGTGGTCTCTGCCAGTGCTCTCTGTTAGTGCTCTGTGCCAGTGGTCTCCGCCAGTGGTCTCTGCCAGTGCTCTCTGCCAGTGGTCTCTGACAGTGCTCTGTGCCAGTGGCCTCTGCCAGTGGTCTCTGCCAGTGGATGCAGATGGAGACTGCCCCGTCCCACCGTCTCTCAGTCACTGACCACGGACATAGCAACAAGCCTCACATGGCGATGGATGTTTGCCATCCGCTGGCTGAAACACAGAAACACAGACAATAGGTGCAGGAGTAGACCATTCGGCTCTTCGAGTCAACACCACCATTCAATATGATCATGGCTGATCATCCACAATCAGTACCCCGTTCCTGCTTTCTCCCCAAGAGCTAAATCTAACTCTCTCTTGAAAACATGAAGACTGAAGGCTGGGAATGTGCAGGCGAGCTTCCGCCCATCCCCCACCCGCGGTTGCCATGGCTACGGGCAGAATGTTCCTGTAACACGGACATGGCGGTCACCCTGGGCCCCGCCAGCAGCTTGACTGGACACAGCTACACGGGGCATTACTGTATGCACACAGTTCCAGCACCATCGCGACTTGTGCGTTTGTTTTAGCATCTAAATTCAAGCGAATACCAGCCCAGTCGACCCATTCTTTCATCGGATGGCGGGACTGAGATATGACGAAAGAATGGGTCGACTGGGCTTGTATTCGCTGGAATTTGGAAGAATGCGAGAGGAACTTATAGAAAAATATAAAATTCTTAGAGAATTGGACAGGGTAGATGCAGGAAAAATGTTCCCAATGTCGGGGGGAGTCCAGAACCAGGGATCACAGTTTAAGAATAAGGGGTAGGCCATTTAGGACTGAGATGAGGAAAAACCTTTTCACACAGAGAGTTGTGAATCTGTGCAATTCTCTGTCACAAAACGCAGTGGAGGCCAATTCTCTGGATGTTTTCAAGAGAGTTAGATTTAGCTCTTAGGGCTAACGGCAGCAAGGGGATATGGAGAGAAGGCAGGAACTGGGTACTGATTGTGGATAGAAACATAGAAAATAGGTACAGGAGGAGGCCATTCGGCCCTTCGAGCCAGCACCGCCATTCATTGTGATCATGGCTGATCATCCCCAATCGATAACCCGTGCCTGCCTTCCCCCCATATCCCTTGATTCCACTAGCCCCTAGAGCTTTATCTAACTCTCTCTCTGATCATGGATGATCAGCCATGATCATATTGAATGGCGGTGCTGGCACGAACGGCCGAACGGCCTCCTCCTGCACCTATTGTTTATGTTCTAACTGGTACGGGGGGGCCTGGCTAACGTGGAACCTGAACTGAGTACGTCATTGTCACATGTGACAAGTTGCAATTATTTGTTTGCGCATCGTGCCGAGGTTGGCACGTAGTCGCGCATAGGGGGCGCTTACAAAATATACTCAGTATCGGCGCCGGGTCCCCTTAGTTCCCCCCCCCCCCCCCACTTCCCCCCCCCTCCCCCCCACCCCACCTCCACCCCCTCCCCACCCCCTCCCCCCACGCCAGGTCCCCCTTTCTTTCTTCCCTCGGTAGCGGCGTCGCGACAAACTAGTTTTATTTTGTAAAACATTGTTTCAACAAGCACATCTCCCCTGCCACGTTGCGTACAGTCAGCACCTGCATTGAGATCGTTCTGCCCTCTGTAGACGGACCCTGTCCACCCCCCACGCACATTAAATATTGTGTTGGACAATTACCAGACGGTATCTGTGTGTGAACTATGCTTTGCATATATGTATCCGACTTAATTCCAGCTTTGGCAGCTTTTTGGAAAACATTGACATGTTTTAGAGTAGAGACTTCACTGAGGTGAACAAGACCACGAGGGGCGTGGAGAATGTGAACGCTCAGGCACTTCCATGATGGTTATAAAAAGAACCGCACATCAGTTGGGCGAGTGGGCTGAGGAATTGCTGGCGCAGTTTAGTGGAGATAAGTGCGAGGTGTTACATTTTGGGAAGTCGACCCAGGGCAGGACCCCTAGAGCAGAGCGGTCTAGGGGTGCAAGGGCATCAGCAAGGGCATCAGCAAAGGTTCACTGCCTGAAAGTGGCAGCGCAAGTCGATAGGGTGCTGCCTATTCTCCACATATGCTGCCTGACCCGCCGAGTTACTCCAGCATTTTGTATCTATCGTCGATAGGGTGGTCAAGAAGGCTTTCGGCACTTTGGGATTCATCATTCAGGGTAATGAATATAGAATGTGTAAGAAGGAACTGCAGGTGCTGGTTTAAACCGAAGACAGACACAAAATGCTGGAGTAACTCAGCGGGTCAGGCAGCATCTTTGGAGATAAGGAATAGGTGATGTTTCAGGTCGAGACCCTTCTCCAGAGTTTTGTGTGTAACCGCGGTCCCGTTTCCCCGCCGCCTTGCAGCGAGCGCGGGGAATGTATACAAATTGCAAAATACTGTTTGCTGCCTGAGTTTCGCAGCCAGGGTCAGCAAAGACAGCGAGCTCGTGTCCAACTAAGCGGCGACCGCGGCCACAGCCAACGCGGCCCGGCGACACATTCAATCTAAAGCCGCGGATTAAATTCCACCTTCTGATGTCCAGGAACAATTGGTGCGCGGAGCCCAGCAGCTGCGTGTAAAGGCGGCCGACTCTGGTAACTCCCGCCGCTGCTCGCTGCTCGCTCCCCTCCCCCATTCTCTCTCCTCCGCCCTCCCCCTCTCTGTTCCTCTCTTCTCTTATCCCTTCATCTTCTATCTCTCTGTCCCAGTCCCTCTCTCGCCACACCCTCAAATTTCCTCATCCGCCTCGCCCCCCCTCTCTCCCCCCCCTCTCCCCCCCCCTCTCCCCCCCCCTCTCCTCCCCCCTCTCTCTCCCCCCCCCCTCTCTCTCCCCCCCCCTCTCTCTCCCCCCCCCTCTCTCTCCCCCCCCTCTCTCTCCCCCCCCCTCTCTCTCCCCCCCCTCTCTCTCCCCCCCCCTCTCTCTCCCCCCCCCTCTCTCCCCCCCCCCTCTCTCTCCCCCCCCCCTCTCTCTCCCCCCCCCTCTCTCTCCCCCCCCCTCTCTCCCCCCCCCTCTCTCTCCTCCCCCCCCTCTCTCCCCCCGCCAGGACTCACTCCGAGGGACGGGGACGCGCAATGTTGGCTGGGCCCGTGGACAAAAGCATGTCTCCCGCCGCCTGCGCAAGGGACAGACACACAGACACACAGAGACAGAGACACGCAGACACAGAGTCACAGACACAGACACAGAGACACAGACACAGAGTCACAGACAGAGACACACAGACACAGAGTCACACAGACACGGAGACACACAGACACGGAGACACAGACACGGAGACACAGACACGGAGACACGGAGACACACATATAGAGTCACAGACACAGAGACACATGGTTACAGAGTCACACAGACACGGAGACACCGAGATACAGTCACAGAGTTGTACAGCACAAACCAGGCCCTTCGGCCCAGCTTGTCCATGCTAACCAAGTTGGCATTTTGGGGTAGATTTCTCTCCATCCTTCCTCTCCACACATTTGTTCAAAAGGCAGCCGCTGTGGAATAGAGCGACGCGAGATTCATGGCGACCCCGGACAGGCCCATCTCCCTGAAGACAGACAGAAAAAGCCGGAGTAACTCAGCAGGACAGGCAGCATCTGTGGAGAGAAGGGATGGGTGGCGCTTCTCCAGCGTCCATCTCCCTGGACGAGTTGGCTGAGAGACTGCGCCGCAGTAACGCGCCCCCCGGACACGTGCCCCCCGGACACGCGCCCCCCGGTCACGCGCCCCCCGGTCACGCGCCCCCCCGGTCACGCGCGCCCCCGGTCACGCGCCCCCCCGGACACGCGCCCCCCCGGTCACGCGCGCCCCCGGCCACGCGCACCTCGGTCACGCGCGCCCCCGGCCACGGTCATCGCCGCTGGACAACCCGGGGCAGCGCCGACCCCAGAGAGAAGCCGGTGAACGATCAGAGCCGCTGGCATCCCGTGAACTCATCAATAAAACAGTATCTCGGCTGCTGGAACATGCCCGAGGTATCGATCGCTGCTCAGTACAGATCAATGATTGACGGGGACTTTAGGCCACGGCTATAGAGGACGGTGAACGGAGCGGTCAGTACAGGCGCCCGGCGCTCCGGCCTCTCCGGCCCCTCCGGCCGGAGTCTAGTCCGTGGGACTGGTGCAGACTGGAGCTTCGGTTCCCAAGTCTAAGAGAACTGACGTGGAGGAAGGAACTGCAGATGCCGGTTTACACCGAAGAAAGACACAAAATACTGGAGTAACTCAGCGGGTCAGGCAGCACCACTGGAGATACCTATCCACAGATGCTGCCTGTCCCGTTGAGTTACTCCAGCTTTTTGTGTCTTTCTTCAAAAGTAAGATAGAGTAAGATAGAATTCTTGGGGCTAGCTGAGTTCAGGGAAATGGGGAGAAGGCAGGAGCGGGGTATTGATTGTGGATGATCACAACGGTATTGGGGGTTCAGTATTGATGTGGATAGAGAACTGGCTGGCAGACAGGAAGCAAAGAGTAGGAGTGAACGGGTCCTTTTCAGGATGGCAGGCAGTGACTAGTGGGGTACCGCAAGGCTCAGTGCTGGGACCCCTCTATTTACAATATATATTAATGATTTGGACGAGGGAATTGAACGCAACATCTCCAAGTCTGCGGATGACACGAAGCTGGGGGGCAGTGTTAGCTGTGAGGAGGATGCTAGGAGGCTGCAAGGTGACTTGGATAGGCTGGATGAGTGGGTAAATGCATGGCAGATGCAGTGTAATGTGGATAAATGTGAGGTTATCCATTTTGTTGGGAAAAACAGGAAAGTAGACTATTATCTGAATAGTGGCCGATTAGGAAAAGGGGAGATGCAACAAGACCTGGGTGTTATGGTACACCAGTCATTGAAAGTAGGCATGCAGGTGCAGCAGGCAGTGAAGAAAGCGAATAGTATGTTAGCATTCATAGCAAAAGGATTTGAGTATAAGAGTAGGGAGGTTCTACTGCAGTTGTACAGGGTTTTGGTGAGACCACACCTGGAGTATTGTGTACAATTTTGGTCTCCAAATCTGAAGAAAGACATTCTTGCGATAGAGGGAGTACAGAGAAGGTTCACCAGACTGATTCCTGGGATGTCAGGACTTTCATATGAAGAAAGACTGGATAGACTCGGCTTGTACTCGCTAGAATTTAGAAGATTGAGGGGGGATCTTATAGAAACTTACAAAATCCTTAAGGGGTTGGACAGGCTAGATGCAGGAAGATTGTTCCCGATGTTGGGGAAGTCCAGGACAAGGGGTCACAGTTTAAGGATAAGGGTGAAATCTTTTAGGACCGAGATGAGAAAAACATTTTTCACACAGAGAGTGGTGAATCTCTGGAATTCTCTGCCACAGAAGGTAGTTGAGGCCAGTTCGTTGGCTATATTTAAGAGGGAGTTAGATGTGGCCCTTGTGGCTAAAGGGATCAGGGGGTATGGAGAGAAGGCAGGTACAGGATACTGAGTTGGATGATCAGCCATGATCATATTGAATGGCAGTGTAGGCTCGAAGGGCCGAATGGCCTACTCCTGCACCTATTGTCTATGTATCTTTGTTGTAAACCAGCATCTGTAGTCCCTTCACATCTACCATGGTTTTTGGATGCACTGTTATGGTCTGGTGACATCGTATTACTGACTACTAATTGATTGTATCACTGAATATTATATATTAATCGTGTGTGTTGCATTTACAGGCCTGTTATGCGGCAGAGTATTTAATTGGCCCGTCTCTGGTGTCTATGACAATTCTCTTGGCTCTTTGTGTTACAGAAGGAACTGCAGATGCTGGAAAATCGAGGGTACACAAAATGCTGGAGAAACTCAGCGGGTGCAGCAGCATCTATGGTGCGAAGGAGATAGGCAACGTTTCGGGTCTGAAGAAGGGTTTCGGCCCGAAACGTTACCTATCTCCTTCGCTCCATAGATGCTGCTGCACCCGCTGAGTTTTTCCAGCATTTTTTGTACTCTCTTCATTCTTCTTTTTGCCAAATGTCACGGACACTGAGTGTAGTGGACACTGGATGTAGTGGACACTGGGAGTAGTGGACACTGGGTGTAGTGGACACTGGACACTGGGTGTAGTGGACACTGGGTGTAGTGGACACTTGGCACTGGGTGTAGTGGGCACTGGGTGTAGTGGACACTGGACACTGGGTGTAGTGGACACTGGGTATAGTGGACACTGGACACTGGGTGTAGTGGACACTGGGTGTAGTGGACACTGGGTGTACTGGACACTGGGTGTAGTGGACACTGGACACTGGGTGTAGTGGACACTGGGTGTAGTGGACATTGGGTGTACTGGACACTGGGTGTAGTGGACACTGGGTGTAGTGGACACTGGACACTGGGTGTAGTGGACACTGGGTGTAGTGGACACTGGACACTGGGTGTAGTGGACACTGGGTGTAGTGGACACTGGGTGTACTGGACACTAGGTGTAGTGGACACTGGGTGTAGTGGACACTGGGTGTAGTGGACACTGGGGGTAGTGGACACTGGGGGTAGTGGACACTGGACACTGGGTGTAGTGGACACCGGGTGTAGTGGACACTGGGTGTAGTGGACACTGGGGGTAGTGGACACTGGTGGTGCCAGTGAGAAAGTCGCTGGGTCTGGTCAAGTTGCTTCATTCACGGGGAACGTGGGCGGCGGGGGGTTGAGCTGAGCGGGGAGGGGGATGAAGGATTGGGGAGGAGGGTGCAGGGGTGAGGAGGAGGAGGAGGGGGGGGATGTGGGGTCTGGATTCCACCAGTACCGGGTCCGGACAGAGTCAGTGTGTGAGTGGGGAATCCTCGTGATTTGGCTCCAGAATTTAAGGTTTATTGATTCTGTTGAATGCTTCCGTTTATTAGTTTCGTTGTAAACATGCCTCTGTCAGACAGTTTTATTGTGTTAAACATTGACTGTGCAGTAAACGACACACACGTTGCCAGTTCCCCGGGGGAGGGGAGGTGTTTACAGGGATTGTCGTCTCGTGTGTGGAGCGATGCACAAACACAACACTGGGGAAAGACTGGCGGTGGGGACCTAATGACGTCACAAAATCCCTTCCTCTGGCTTCAATCCTTCCGCCTCTCGCCTTCTGCTTTCATCTCTGGCCTTTGTCCATCGGCCTATCAACCACCGTCCACCTTGCCTGCATCCACCTTGCACTGTCCTACCTTTTGAAGAAGGGCCCCAATCTACAACACCACCTAGCCAGAGTCGCTGCTTGACCCGCTAAGCTACTCCAGCACGTTGTCCCTACATACCTGTTCACCTGTGTCAGGTACCTGGCCACCATCTCCTCCTTATCTAGCCCCACCTGTCATTAACCAGTTCCTGTCCCTCCCATTCCTCTCACCTCTCCGTCCCGTCATCTTGCCTCCACGCTCTCAGTCCCACTGCAGGGTCATGACCTGACGTTGACCTTTGCAGATGCTGCCTGACCACTGACCACTTCCAGCAGCTAGCAATTTGCTCAAAAATCAGGCAATGCTGGATTTACTCAGTGTATTGGGCAGCATCCGTCGGGACAGAAACACATTGAAAGTGTCAGGTCAATGGCTTTTCCTGGAGTTCAGGTGCGATGCCAGATCTGCTAGATCTGTGTCATAGAGTCATGGGGTTATAGAGTTATACAGCACGGAAACAGGCCCTTCGGCCCAACTTGCCCGTAATTGCCTGCGCTTGGTCCATATCCCTGCAAACCTGTCCTATCCATATACGCAGTCAGCACATCATGATCAGAGGTCACACTTTGGCCATGAGATGTTGCAGAGGCCACAGCCCCAGTGGGATCCAGCCCAGTGCTATCTGGCCTCGCGTGAGGTCACTGTTCCCCACTTGGATGCGAAGGGAGGAAGTGTCTGCTCCAGGGAGAGTGAAGGAGCTGAAGGACAGACTGTCAGCTCACTGGACTGGCATCAGGGTGAACTCTTACCAAGGGTGGGCTGGGTTGGGGCTGGCCAGACGAGATCACCACCCGATCTGGGCACCAATGTCCTAAAAATCATCCAGATATTCCTGCTAAAGCCGGCGCCAGCTGTTGGTGTCCCGGCCACCTGCAGCAGGTGTTTATGGGAACAGCGGCTCCCAGGTAGACTCCCTGTGGAGATCAGAGTCCCAGAGCATGTACAGAGATTTTCCACCATTTAATGCATAACATGTTACAGCAGGAGGAGCTGAACTCCAAAACCTCTTCCAGTAAACAAAAGAACACAATACTCACCACAACTAGAGTTCTGGGATTACTGCCGTGTGCTGTGACTGGTAGAGCCAGCATTATAAAGCAGGGAACCCGGGCTGTACTTCTAATGCAAAGAACATTGTTCCCGCCCGCCTCAGTAACTTGTTCACCTTGGCCTTGACAAGACCTCCTGAATTCAGCATGTTCCATACACAACATCTTTGTGTTCAAGAACCAGGGTGTAATTGGACCTTTAGTTATATCGTCGGCTGCATTTAGAAAACAGGAAAATCGCCCTGGGGAATCTGAACCTTGGACCCTGAAGGGAATTTGGGGCAGAAGTTATTTCATTCTCTGAGTAAACCAGCAGGTTGACTGAACTGTGGCAAAAGTCAAAGCCAATGGAATTCAACTGTGACTGGAGGTTTGTGAAGCCACGCCATTGCTCCCCAGCTCATCTTCAGCTGACTTCCCACAGACAAGCATGCCGAGAAATAACCTCTGATCACCAGCTAATTGCCATGGCAACATTCCAAAGATAGGAGCTCACTCGTGTTACAATAACCTTCAGCTTGTGAGAATTGGCTGGAATGAGCGGCCTGCACTGGAGCGTAGATGAAGTGTCCAGCGTGTCGACGCCGACATTAAGGCCAACTTACTGTCCAATGTGGCTAAAATATCAAGAACAGACTTTACTGCAGACAATGCTCTCCCCTCTCAGACCAGAGTTCTGTAGCACTTTATGCTCTTCCACATCTCTTGTCCCTCTCTCCCCTAACTCGGTCTGAAGAAGGGTCTCGACCCGAAACGTCACCTAACCATGTCCTCCAGAGATGCTGCCTGTCCCACTGAGTTACTCCAGCATTTTGTGGCTATCTATGCCGGTGTAAACCAGCATCTGCAGCTCCTTCCTACACAAAACATATTTGTTGTTTGCCAGATCAATTCGCTCCACGAATATTCACTTTAGGTGAGTTACAGACGGTTCAATCTCACCGTGTTTCAGAATATCTGTTTACAAACAATGATTAATGGCGAAATGGCGAAACTTGCTCCCATCCTGAACCAGGCACACCTCCAAATGGACAGACATGGATTAAATGATTTATGAAGATTCATTGTGAAGTCCCATCCACAGAGTGGTCCTGAAATATTCACCCTTATTCAATGAAATATTGAAATATTTACCCTTATTCAATATTAAACATTGAAATTTTAAATATGATTATGAAATATTCACCCTTCTCTACTTTTTGTTCGGAGAGGATCTAAAACATTTAATTTGCATAATTTCTGAGCTGGAGTTAAAATATTTAAGTCTAAGATAGACATAATAAGCAGGAGTAACCCAGACTCGAAGAAGGGTCTCGTATAACAACAAATCGAAACATAAAATTCTTAAGTGATTGGACAGGCTAGATGCAGGAAAACATTTCCTGACATTGGGGGCGTCAAGAACCAGGGGTCACAGTTTAAGAATAAGGGGTAGGCCATTTAGGACTGAGATGAGGAAAAACCTTTTCACCCAGGGAGTTGTGAATCTGTGGAATTCTCTGCCTCAGAAGGCAGTGTAGGCCAATTCACTGGATATTTTCAAGAGAGAGTTAGATTTAGCTCATGGGTGAGCAGCATCAAGGGATATGGGGAGAAAGCAGGAATGGGGTGCTGATTTTGGAAGATGAGCCATGTTTATTTTGAATGGCGGTGCTGGCTCGAAGGGGCGAATGGTTTACTCCTGCACCTATTTTCTATGTTTCTATGACCTGAAACGTCACCCATTCCTTCTCTCCAGAGATGCTGCCTGTCCCGCTGAGTTCCTACAGCATCTTGCGTCTATCTGTAACACAAGGTACTATTGATTGTGATACGTTACATTGCGTTATTGACCAGGTAGAGCTGCAGAAAGTAAAAGTTATATTGTTCTGCTAACGTACAACTGACAATTCAATTATCTTGGTAACAGGTTGAGTGCTTCATTTTTTGGAAAGTTATCTTTTTATGAGAAGCTATTTCTCAGTTTGTTCAGGGGAATATTATTTTCGTGAGTACAGTGCATTTAGAAAGTATTCAGACCCCTTCACTTTTTCCACACGTTGTTACATTATAGCCTCATTTTTTAATTGATAATTATTTTTTTTATCATCAATCTACACACAATACCCCAGAATGAAGAAGCGAAAACAGGTGTTTAGAAATATTTGCAAAGTAATTAAAAAGAAATAACTGAAATATCACATTTACATAAGTATGCAGACAGAACCTTTGCTATGACACTCAAAATTGAGCTCAGCTTCATCCTGTTTCCATTGATTATTCTACAACTTGATTGCAGTCCACCAGTGGTAAATTAAATTGATTGGACATGATTTGGAAAGGCACACACCTGTCTATATAAGGTTCCCACAGTTGGCAGTGGATGTCAGAGCAAAAACTAAGCCATGAAGATGAAGGAATTGTCCGTAGACCGCTGAGACAGGAACCCAATTGAACATCTCTGGAGGGACCTGAAATAGTTGTGTATCGATGCTCCCCATCCAACATGACAGAGGTTGCGAGGATCTGCAGAGACGAAAGGGAGTAATTCCCCAAAATGCAGTGTGCCAAGCTTGTAGCGTCATACCCAAGAAGAATTGAGGCTGTAATTGCTGCCAAAGGTGCCTCAACAAAGTACTGAGTATAGGGTCTGAATACTTATGTAAATGTGATATTTCAGTTATTTCCTTTTAATTACTTTGCCAATATTTCTAAACACCTATTTTTGATTCTTTTATTATGGGGTATTGTGTGTAGATTGGTGATTTAAAAAAAGAAAGAATTTAATTCATTTTAGAATAAGGCTGTAATGTAACAAAATGTGGAAAAAGTGAAGGGGTCTGAATACTTTCTGAATGTGCTGTATGTCAGAGGAATGTTCCAATGAGTGTGCAACATTCAGTCAAGTCAAGTTTATTTGTCACATAAACATATGGGATGTGCAGTGAAATGAAAAGTGGCTGTGCTCGTGGACTTTGTGCAACAAACAAACAAACTACAAACAGAATTGCATGTTCTTTTTCATATTAAATATTGTGGTCCAGTAAGTTAGTCCCGGGTGAGATAGGATTTACGGGCCGAATGGCCTCCGGGAAGAAACTCCTTCTCATCCTCCCCGTTCTCACAGCGTCGCAACGGAGGCGTTTGCCTGACCGTAGCAGCTGGAACAGTCCGTTGCAGGGGTGGAAGGGGTCTCCCATTATCTTATTTGCTCCATCCATCCATCTGCCTATCAACACCCCCCCCCTCCTACCTGTATCCACCTATCACTCACCAGGCTATGTCTACCCCTCCTCTCTTCCAGCTTCCCCCCCCCCCCCCCCCACAGGCACTGAAGAAAGGCCCTGACTCAAGATGTCACCTTTCCACAGATGCTGCCTGACCCGCTGAGTTACTCCAGCACTCTGTGAAACGTCACCTATCCATGTTCTCCACAGATGCTGCCTGACCTGCTGAGTTACTCCAGCACTTTGTAAACCAGCATCTGCAGTTCTTGTATCGACATTAAACATTTCTGCATTGTTGTGAATCACACTTTCCTACCCCTTGCTGTGGCTGAGTGACAACTTTGGGGAACTGAAGTTGAGGTTCAGTGTCTCGGACATGTCCTGCCCCATCCTGTGGCCAGCGGAGATGCAAGGAAGGCCATCCTGTGTGTATGTATATATAGATCAACATGATCAGAGATGTCATTACGCCCATGACTGTAGCTGACGCACACGGCTCTGGTGTAGTCTGTACATTCACTGCGGATACCACTGCTGCTGGGCGCACAATGGCTCAGGGTCCAGCAGGGAGATCGATCTTCTGGTTGAATGGTGTTAGAACAACAATCTTGCTCTCAGGGTTCGCAAGACCAGGGAGCTGAGTGTTGACTTTGAGAAGGGGAAGCCAGCAATCTACAGACCAGCTTCATTGATGGAGAGAGCCCACAGCTTCCTGTTCCTGCTCAGCAACATCTGTGAACATCTGTGTTGGACACATTGGTGGATTCACAAAGAAAGTCCAGGGATGTCTAGGACCGACCTCCCCACTATCCTCTGTGGACTTTGTTTAACTTAGCAATTCAATTCAATTCAATCTTTAATTGTCATTGTGCAGTGTACAATACAGAGACAACGAAATACAGTTGGTATCTCCGAAGGGCGAACTTGCGAATAAACAAGTAATACATATACAGTGGTATCCGTGCAATTTGCTGGTGATTGGATAGTCCGGGGGGGAGGGGTGGAGACGGGCAGTCATTGAGGTGCAGCGTTGAGATGTGTGACAGCCGCAGGGAAGAAGCTGTTCTTGAGCCTGCTGGTCCGGCAGCGGAGGGACCTGTAGCGTCTCCCGGATGGGAGGAGGGTAAACAGTCTATGGTTGGGGTGTGAGCTGTCCCTGGCGATGCTGTGCGCCCTGCGCAGGCATTGTTTACTATGGACAGACTCAATGGAGGGGAGTGAGGAGCCTGTGATGCGTTGGGCGATCTTCACCACCCTCTGCAGAGCTTTCCGGTCGGCGACAGAGCAGTTACCATACCATACTGTGATGCAGTTGATGCTCTCGATGGTGCAGCGGTAGAAGTTCACCAGAATCTGGGGAGACAGGTGGACCTTCTTAAGTCTCCTCAGGAAGAAGAGACGCTGGTGAGCCTTCTTGATCAGCGAGGATGTGTTGTGGGTCCAGGAGAGGTCATCGGAGATGTTGACCCCCAGGAACCTGAAGCTGGAGACGCGTTCCACCTCCGTCCTGTTGATATGGATGGGGGTGTGCATGCAGCCTCTCGATCTCCTGAAGTCCACAATGAGCTCCTTGGTCTTCTTGGAGTTGAGGGCCAGGTTATTGTCGGCACACCATGCTGTTAGGAGCTGAACCTCCTCCCAGTAGGCCGACTCATCGTTGTCGCTGATGAGGCCAATCACCGTCGTGTCATCTGCATATTTGATGATGGTGTTGGTACCATATACAGGTATGCAGTCGTAGGTGAAGAGGCAGTAGAGGAGGGGGCTCAGCACGCAGCCCTGGGGTACGCCAGTGTTCAGGGTGAGGGTAGAGGAGGAATGGTTATCCAACCTGACAGACTGTGGTCTGTTGGTTAAAAGTCCAGTAACCAATTGCAGAGGGAGGGGTTGATGCCCAGGTCATCGAGTTTGGCGATCAATTTAAGGGGATAATGGTGTTGAATGCTGAGCTGTAATCGATGAACAGCATTCTCACATAAGTGTTTCTGTTGTCGAGGTGGGAGAGGGCGGAGTGGAGTGCTCCTGTTCTTGCGATATGCAAACTGGTAGGGGTCCAGAGTGGGAGGTGGGCAGCATTTGAGGTGTGCCATGACCAGCCTTTCAAAGCACTTGGCGATGATAGGGGTGAGTGCAACTGGGCAGAAGTCGTTGAGGCTCGCCGCAGTGGAGTGTTTTGACACTGGCACGATGGAGGTAGTTTTAAGGCACATGGGGACAACTGCTTGGGCAAGTGACAGGTTGAAGATGTCATTCCAGACGTCTGTCAGCTGTGCAGCACAGGTCCTGAGGACGTGCCCGGGGATGCCGTCAGGGCCGGCAGCCTTGCGTACATTGATCCCACTCGGTGCCATATGCACGTCGTAGGGGTTGAGTGTGAGGGGCTGGTGGTCATCGGGGAGCACAGCCTTGATGGCCAACTCTTGGTTGTCCCTTTCAAAGCGGCCATAAAAGTGATTGAGTTCCTCGAGGAAGGATGCCTCGCTGGAAGTGGGGGTGGAGTTGGTGGCTCTGTAGTCAGTGATGGCCTGGATGCCATGTCACATGCGTTGGGGGTCGGAGTTGCTGTCGAAATGCTCCTCGATCCGCAGCTTGTATCTTGCACTACGGACTGCGTTTGCATTATTACAGTCTGATTACCTGGTGTTGCTGATGATTAATTTATTGTCCTAGAGTGTGATACAGTGTGGAAACGGGTCCTTTGGCCCAACTTGCCCCCACTGGCCAACATGTCCCACTGCCCATGTTTGACCCCCTATCCTGGATTCATTGCTGAGTCTGGAAAGGCTGTTGTATCTTTATTTTGAAGATGAGGTCAGCCGTACAGCATGGAAACGGGCCCTTCGGTTCAACTCATCTATGACAATAAAGTGGCGTTCCTTTAGAAAGGAGTTGAGGAGGAATTTCTTTAGTCGGAAGATGGTGAATCTGTGGAACTCATTGCCACAGAAGGCTGTGGAGGCCAAGTAAATTGGTATTTTGAAGGCAGACATTGACAGATTCTTGATTAGTACAGGTGTCAGGTTACGGGGAGAAGGCAGGAGAATGGGGTTGAGAAGGAGAGAAAGATCGGTCATGATTGAATGGCAGAGTAGATGTCTTGAGCCGACCAGCCTAGTTCTGCTCCTATCATTTATGAGCCAAGAGGCATTTGTTGGCCTTCGTGTGTTATTGTAGAGGCCGCTAACGTCTCTGGCCAACATCTCATTCCAAGTGTCAAGTTAGGGTGTTGCCGCACAAATACAAACTGATGTGACAGTCATGGAGTAATACAGTGTGGAAACAGGCCCTTCGGCCCAACTCGCCCATACTGGCCAAAAATGTCCCAGCTACACTAGTCCCACTTGCCCGTGCTTGCTCCATATCCCTCCAAACCCGTCCTATCCATGTACCTGTCCAACTGTTTCTGTAACGTTGGGATAGTCCCAGTCTCAACTACCTCCTCTGGCAGCTTGTTCCATGCACCCACCACCCTCTGTGTGAAAAAGTTACCCCTTGGATTCATATTAAATCTTTCCCCTTCACCTTGAACCCATGTCCTCTGGTCCTCGATTCCCCTACTCTGGGCAAAAGACTCTGTGCGTCTGTCTACCCGATCTCTTCCTCTCATTGTATAATTGATTCCTGTATATTTATTTGTGTTTATGGGCCTGTTTTCATCTATAGTAAATATTGCTACGTGACAATTAACCACTCCTGACGCCTGACATTCCACTTCCCTCCTGCTGATGATTAGCGGTGAGACTGGGATGTAACCAATGTCGTCATGTTTAACCTGTTAGGCCACACAGTTTTCCAGAGGTAGTTATTGAAGTGTGCTCTGATTGGATTGTTTCGTTAATTTGCTAGTCTGCTAAAATGGGACTGGATGAAGCTGCTTCATTTAAACATGGACACAGGTTTCAAGGTGATCATCGTTAACCAACGAGTTGTTGATAGTCACGGATAATCTGTCCGTAATCGGGTTAAACTTGTTCAACAACGTGGAGTACTGGGTCTGGAGAATTCAGTGCATCTGCAGTCACCATGGTTACTGACGAGATAAATGAAATCTGTGGTCTTCACAGTCCTGTTACCAAGAGCATGTGGAACATGAGCTGGGAGTTAGATGTGGGTCAATAAATGTGATGCTGCCTTGAGCTGAAGATGTTGACCCTTGTCATTCCCACACAGCTCTCCGACCCCAGCCTGGGGCCTGTGTTAACAGATGGCCTCACCTACCGACCCTGCCTGCTCCCCCACTCCTCTCATCCCCTCACATTGCGGCTCTGCAGCGGTTTCTCCAAGTAGTCCTAAAGTCACGTCACACCCAGTGTTAGATCACCTCTCTCCGCTCTGCTCATTACCGCAGGCGAACACCACTGAACAAATGTCACTGCATTATCCCATGGTCAGATGCAGGAAAACGGGTGCCGGATTCAAAGATATCTTCATAAAGCCACATGGATGAGAACACAAATGACCAGAACATCCACTCATTGCAATCTAAACTCAGCCAACAGCTAGTGAGGGAGACTTCAGATGCTGGCATCCTGAGCAAAACACAAAGTGCTGGAGGAACTCAGTGGGTCAGGCAGCATCTGTGGAGGGAATGGACAGGTCATGGTTTGGGTCGGGGGGCCTTTCTTCACATGCTGGAGTGCAACAGCTGGAAACACCACACTTGGCCATATCTGAACAGCTGTATGCAAACGCAGCCATCTCCTGAACAGCTGGATCACAGTGGTCACATCTGCATTTTGCACAGCTGGGGAGGTAATTGTTGGCCTGAGTATCTAGTGCTGGACTTGACTATAGAGTGGAGGATGAGGGGTGATCTTGTAGACTTGTATAAAAGCATGAGGGGAATAGATCGGGTGAATGCAGAGGCTTTTCTCCAGAGTTGGGGAAACAAGAACCAGAGGACATTGGTGAGAGGGGAAAGCTTTAATAGGAACCCGAGGGGCAACTTCTTCACTCAGAGGGTGGCGGGTGCATGAAAGGAGATGGCAAAGGAGGTAGTTGAGGCAGGTACCGTGACAACAACTAAAAGACACTTGGAACTTACACTTGGATAAGAAAGGTTTTGAGGGAAATTGGCTAAATGCAGGCAGGTGGGACTAGTATAGATGGGGCATCTTAGTCAGCATAGCTGTTGTGGGCTGAAGGGCCTGTTTCCGTGCTGTCTGATTCTCTCTAACTGGTCACAGAGTTAAAGGGGTTCTAACAGCACTCGGATTGATTCAATTATGGTTTTGCTGTCAGAAGTTTGCTTTTAAACCCAAAGTGACATATAAAGTTGGAATGGAACTAATGATGCTGGCTTTAAATTATCCGCTTGGAATTGCTGCTGCCTGTGGAATTCCATCCAGATGTTTTGGGTGTAATGTGATACAGTGGCTGTTGCTCACATCTGAAGTTATTCCAGTGATGGTTTCCCCACAGAAACCACAGTGCAGAATGGCCATGCACAAAATGCTGGAGTAACTCAGCGGGCCAGGCAGCATCTCGGGAGAAAAGGGTCTCGCCCTGAATCGTCACCTATTTGTTTTCTCCACAGATGCTGCCTGACCCGCTGAGTTACTCCAGCACTCTGTGAAACGTCACCTATCCATATTCTGTGGATTTTGTGTCTATCTTCGGTGTAAACCAGCATCTGCAGTTCCTTCTACAGTGCTGAGAGGGTGATCTGCACCAATCTGCTTCAATGGAAGGGAAATGGAGAGATCAAAGAGTTTGGGACATTAGTCGCAACGGGGCACTGTCCGACTGTTGGGGGTGTCAGGAGCTGAGCTCTGACAGGAGTGATCATAAATATGGTGATAAATCACCCCGCTATTTAATGTGTGCACCAGATGTGACAAGGTGCTACTTAAACCAACGCATCCATCCATTATTCAGGAGGTTGTCTCTCTAACTGATGGGACAGCAGAGCAGGGGTGAACCTCGGTAATATCAGCGTTCAGGGAGAATACATTGTGATCCGTGTATCATGGACATTGACTCGAGGTATGGTAACAATTCCATGATGCTAGTCAAAGGGAACAGAACGATGCCATTCTTATTTGCTGTGGCCGGACGGGGCCCATTAACACAACGCCATCGATACATAGACCATAAACAGCAGCACAATAACTGGTCAGTGATTCGGGGAACAAGCCCAAGTATGTAGGGCAATGTAACGACTGTCCATGCTGGAGGGACCTTGTGGTGGCGCTGTCAATAGCTCTGATTTAATCGCGTTTGGTGAAGTCTTCATGGAGTCATGGACTGGGATGGAATGTACACGGAGTGTACGCAGAACGGACACGGAATGCTGGATAAGACTGAAGGTCTCGGGCGATAATTGTGACCAGTGTGATGTACTTGAGCAAGAATGTCCGCCGGGTGAGATCTCGAGCTGGTTACTGATAAAGTGGGAACAGCATTTCTACTTTGTAGCTGAACAGTGACCTGGTGAACTGTAGATCCAATGCTGAGGGGTCTGCTCCAACTCGCACCAGTGCAGCCAGAGACGGCGAGAAGCTGCCAACTCGGTTAAACGAGTGCTCTTCATTCAGCGGGACCTACTGCCCCGTCCATCCCCGGCCAAGTCCTGCACTGACTCACTTTGAAATCAAATTTGCTTCATTTAAATCGGCCGATAATTTGACGTTTGTCTCGAAATAAAAATGTTGTTGGAAAATTCTTTCTTTAGATCAAATTTTAAAATACATTGGACAGATATGGATAGGAAGAGGTTAGAGGCTATGGACCAGATACAGGTAAATGGGACTGGCCCAATTTGCCAACTTGGTCGGCGAGGACAAGTTGGGCTGAAGGGCCTGTTTCCGTGCTGTATCGCTCTATTGGGGCGGCATTCATTGTCAGGAGCAGAGTTTGTTTGGTTTCCCGGCACTTCCGAAGGAGGGGGCGCCGGGCCAGTGAGGGGGTCCCCCCCCACTCTGTCTCATTTAAAAAATATATTGATTCGGTTAAAAAACAAAGCCTAAAAACTGTAAAAACGGAAGAATGATCGCTCGCTGAGGTTTGGAACTCCCCGCTGAAGACTGATCTGCTAGCCCAGACAGGGGGGGATTGCTGGCCCACGGCCCAGTGTCGATGTAGCTGTGAAACCCATTGGACAATCTGCTCAAGGCCGCCTTGACAATCGGCTCTGGTGCTGTAGTAACCTTGACTGATACAGAAATTCCCCTCTCCCTGTAGCCAGGAGCTGTTGGTAAATATATAACAACTGTGCAGCTTTGTGTGCTGGGCATGAGCTGATAAGTCCGTCTATTTGCTTTCCTGCACAATGAGTTGACACAAAGCTTTCAATTCAAATCCTTCAGTCCAAGTGTTTGTGAATAATTAAAAGACTGCCTGATCTGTTTGAAAAAGTAATCGGACACGTGATTGTCAATGGAGTTTAACTGGCGTCGAAAAAATGACACAAAATGCTGGAGTAACTCAGCGGGTCAGGCAGCATCTTTTAGTTTAGACATACCGCATGGAAACAGGCCCTTCATCCCACGCCTACCATCAATCACCCACACATCACTTCTGTGTTCTCCCATTTTCATATCCTACACACTAGGGACAATTTACAGAAACCAATTAACCTACAAATCTGTGTAAGAAAGAACTGCAGATGCCGGTTTAAATCCAAGGTAGACATCAATACCGGAGTAACTCAGCGTTTGGATTCCATCTCTCCAGATTTGCTGCCTGTCCCGCTGAGTTACTCCAGCATTTTGTGTCTATCTTTAACCTACAAACCTGCACGTCTTGGGAAGGTCAGGATCGAACCCAGACTCTGGCGCCGTGAGGCAGCAGCTCTGGTAGAACATGGATGAGTGACGTTTCGGGTCAAGACCCTTCAGACTTTATTCGCAGCTTGTTTTTGGGGGGGGGGTTGAATTTGTCGGACTGTCCCCCGGGTCGACACTCTCCATGGGACAATGTCGAGAGCATTTGTAGCCACTGGCTGCAGGGAGTCAGAGCATCCACTCCTCAGCTTCCTACCAACATCAATGAGATCACCAGGAACCAGTGTTCAAAGCCGTGCTCGGTGCATCCATGAGCATCCCGGGATAACAAGCATCACGCCACCAGGGGATTGTGGAGCTACAACTCCTTCGTGTGAAGTAGGGCCAACGAGAGTGCCATCAAGGGCAGGTTTACAACAGCAGATTATTTCGCTATTAATCTGCAGCTGTGCTGAGGTTATCAGAGATCGCTAGAGTTTCAGCACTTTACACGACCTGCTGCAAATGTGATTAGTGCCTCTGGATATTGGAATGAATATTCATTCACATCGCACTTTAATATTCCAAATCCTGAACACTCATGAATATTTAAGTCCTTGTGTGTTTGATCCACCCTCTCATAGAGTTATACAACCTGAAAGCAGGCCCTTCGGCCCAGCTTGTCCGTCCTGACCCAGTTGGCATATTCGGAAAATCATCAACTCAGTAAACAATGCTCTTTGGTCTGAGACTTGTTGCAGAACGAGATGTAAAGGGTTGTAATTTAATTGGCTTCAGATTGTAAATTGTCCCTGGTTTGTAGGATAATGTTGGTGTTCGGGGGTCGCTGGTCGGCGCCCACTCGGTGGGCCGAAGGGCCTGTTTTCGCGCTGTATCTCTAAAGTCAACTAAATATTCATCAGGGACTGTGTTAAAGAAGGAACTGCAGATGCTGGAGAATCGAGGGTTACACAAAAAGCTGGAGAAACTCAGCGGGTGCAGCAGCATCTAAGGAGTGAAGGAGATAGACGACGTTTCGGGTCGAGACCCTTCTTCAGAGGACTGTTGCCGACTGGCCCGCTGCAGACTGCAGGAGTACGTGCTGAGGGACGCACTGAAGCTCGGTGCAGCCAACGCCAAGGCTCGGTGGGGGAGGGCCACTGTCTAGGGTCCTTGGGCTGCTGGGCATTGGGGGTCCGAGTCCGGTGGGGACACCCCTCACACAAGGGACGGGATATCACCGCGGGGCCAATACAAGTCTGTGCAAAGTTTTATGTTTTGTATATAACCTTTATTCTGAATAACGTTTATTTTTCGAAAATAAATGTTCTCCGGAGATGCTGCCTGACCCGCGGAGTTACTCCAACACTTTGTGTCTTTTTTGTAAACCAGCAGCTGCAGTTCCTTGTGTCTGCATTTCACTGCTGCTCAGTTGCCTTGTCTTGCCTTGCCAGGGTAGCAAGGTATATTTTCCCTTCCCAGTGCAGGAACATGGAGTCAATGCAAGAAATAAAGACTTTATAAAAAAAGGCATCTTAATGACCATCGTTTCATCAGCTCCTCCAGTCGTTTATGAGCGTTTTAATAATGAAGGACGTGGGGATGGTTAGACGTTATATCTCACCCTCAAAGCATAAGCATCAGGTAGAGAACTCGATTAGAATCCATTTGATTCATCACTGCCCATCAGCGGCTGGTCAGTCATGGTCCGCACTCGGTCACTCGCAGAATGCTTCTGCTTCCTGTCGCATACCTTCACGAGACTATTCTCATTGAAAGAGAAAAGGTTTTGCAAGTCGAGTCACGAGTGCTTTTGTTATAAATACCAGGAGCTGTAAATGCAATAACACTGAATAAAAATGTAATAATCAATAATACAATACATTTATAACCAGTAATACTCGGTATGTTAGCATTCATAGCGAAAGGATTTGAGTATAGGAGCAGGGAGGTTCTACTGCAGTTGTACAGGGTTTTGGTGAGGCCACACCTGGAGTATTGCGTACAGTTTTGCTCTCCAAATCTGAGGAAAGACATCCTTGCCATAGAGGGGGTACAGAGAAGATTCACCAGACTGATTCCTGGACTTCCATATGAGGATATGACTGATTCAGGACTTTCATATGACGAAAGATTGGATAGACTTGGCTTGTACTCGCTGGAATTTAGAAGATTGAGGGGGGATCTTATAGAAACTTACAAAATTCTTAAGGGGTTGGACAAGCTAGATGTTGGAAGATTGTTCCCGATGTTGGGGGAGTCCAGAACAAGGGGTCACAGTCTAAGGATAAGGGGGAATTCCTTTAGGACCGAGATGAGGAAAACATTCTTTACACAGAGAGTGGTGAGTCTCTGGAATTCTCTGCCACAGAAGGTAGTTGAGGCCAGTTCATTGGCTATATTCAAGAGGGCGGTAGATGTGGCACTTGTGGCTAAAGGGATCAGGGGGTATGGAGAGAAGGCAGGTACGGGATACTGAGTTGGATGATCAGCCATGATCATATTGAATGGCGGTGCAGGCTCGAAGGGCCAAATGGCCTCTACTCCTGCACCTATTTTTCTATGTTTCTATATTTCTATGTAACCCCAACAGTGCAAAACCACAGTCGGTAGAGCAACCACAGACACAGTCCATGTTAGATCAGTCGCTGAGGTCAGTGTTGTGCAGAGTTCAAGAGCCTGATGGTTGTTGGGAAGAAGCTGTTCTTGAACCTGTTATGAAGGTCATGGTTTTCATGCTCCTGTACCTTCATCCCCATGGTGGCAGCGAGATGGGAGCGTGGCCAGGGTGGTGTGGGTCTCTGATGATGCTGGCTGCCTTTTTGAGGCAGCGCCTCCTGTAGATCCCTTCGATGGTGGGGGGGGTCAATTCCTGTGATGTCCAGGCAGTGTGTGTGGGGGGGGGGGGGGAGTGGGACCGGGAGGGGGGGGGTGGGGGGAGGGGGGACCGGGGGGGGGGACCGGGCAGTGGGGGGGGGGGCGGCGGTGGGGGGAGGGGGACCGGGCAATGTCCACCACTCGCAGTAGTCCCCTTCGTTCCTTTGCCTCCGTTACTGAACCAGGAGATGTTGCAAGAGTCAGTGTGCTCTCCACTCTACACCTGTGGAAGTTTGATTGAGTATTTGCTGTCACACAGAATCTCCTCGTTCTGCTCTAGCGCCGTTGATGGGCTGTGGCTGTGATTGGGTCCATGCTTTCTTCCAGTTACAAACCTGAGTGTGAAGGGACGCGTACAGTGGCCCCCATGATATTGGAGCTGTACTGACGAGCGACTGATGGTTTGCCCGAGGCTGTGAATGTTTACAGATCTGTCATTATCTGTGTGCAGAGATACTAAAAGCATCAAAGCGACGGACTGCTGTTCATAGTTTGGTCCCTTCACACCAGCGTGTGTGCGTTCAGTCAGCCTGCCTCTGGGGACTGTTGTAGATGTCGTGGTGTCAACAAAGGGAGGCGAAAGATTGCATTCACCACTGGCTGAGTGGGGATAGTCCTAGAGGAGGATGGACCCGGGTTCTTGCAACGAGTCATTCTTGCACAGAGTCTCTTGCCCAGAGTAGGGGAATCAAGGACCAGAGGAAAGAAGATGTGGAAGTCAGATTTCCATGGTACTTTGTGAATAATGTGAGTGTGGTGCTTGCCTCTGTATGGTGGTGGGACTGTATATGAGAAAGAGGGAGTGGGGGGGAGGGAGAGTGAGACAAGTGGGGGGAAGAAGAAAGAATCCGGAGAGAGGGAGAGGAACAGAAGAAGCAGCAGAGGAGGGAGTATGAGAAAGTGTGTGTGAGGGAGAGGAGGAGAGGAGGAGCGGAGCAGGGATCTAGATCCAGTCCAGAGACGGTGCTGACTACACTGAGACCTGATCCACAGCCTGCAGTGTGTTATCAAGGTGTGAGCTGCCAGAGTAGAGGGCTGGGATGTGTCCAGGTATCGCAGGCCATGAGTGGCAAACCTCTCCTCTCTGGACTGACACTGTTTCCAGACCAGGGAACTGATCTCACTTCAAAGAACATTCTGGAAGTAGCAACTGTGGAATAAGAAACAAGATAGCAATTGACCTTTCACCTGAGCCATTTCAAAGCCAACCTTCAGAGAGTTTTGGTTCCTGACTTTACCAGTCTGTGCCGACTCTCCGCTGGCAATTGGCACACGTGTAATTGAGGCTGTTTGGAGGTGCTCGGTTTTACTGTCGAACCAGACATTCCTTTAGGAAGAGACACAGAGCTGGGAGCTGGGACACCTCGGGAGCAGAGACAGCGAGAGGTTGTTTTGATGCAGATTCACCTGGCCAATGCTGGAAACATCACCCCCACATAGACACGCCTGTTGCCAGGGAACTGTGTGCCAACAGCAGGCCAAGCCAAGAAACCAAGCAGCTTGCTGTTGCTGCCACGAGATCCACTTTTATATTTTAATATTGTGGAGTTCTGATATTTTAGTAAAGAGTTATTGTCACCTCCTGTCACAGTGGAAGGATTTGAACAGACAACTAGAGAGAAAGGGAAGGGAAAAATCATGAGAGGAATAGATCGGGTAGACGCACAGTGTCTCTTGCCCAGAGGAGGGGAATCGAGGACCAGAGGACAGAGGGTTAAGGTGAGTGGGGAAAGATTTTACAGGAACCTGAGGGGTAACATTTCCACACAAAGGGTGGTGGGTTTATGGAACGAGCTGCCGGAGGAGGCAGTCGAGGCACTGTGTAACAGTTTGACAGGTACATGGATAGGACAGGTTGTGAGGAATATGGGGCAAACCCGGGTAGTTGGTGGGTGTGGGCAAGTTGGGCTGAAGGCCTGTTTACACGCTGTACCACTCTGTGGCTCGGTCACCAACCTCAGTGTAGGAGTGGAGGGTTAGAATCTAGCCAGTGCTGGTTCTGTGATGGTATTGGGGTACGGGCACCCCAGGAACATCAAAGGCCAGGCTGATGTGGCCGTCAGTGGTGTTCTCCACTGGTGCATTGTTTTAAGCCCAGTGGCACACGTGGTCATGCTGAGAATAAACTCTGGTTGGGGTGATGTGAGTGAATGCTGGCGGTCAACACGGACTCGATGGGCCGAAGGGGCAGTTTCCGTGCAGTGTGACCCTGTGACCCTTTGATGGGGCAGTTGCCATGGTAATTGGCCTGTTCCCTCCAGCACTGCTGGCTGATCCACCATAGCACCCCCCACCCCCCACCCCCCACCCCCACCTCAACCCCCACCCCCACCCCCACCCCCCCACCCCCCACCCCCACCACCACACCCCCACCTCCACCACACCCACACCCACACCCACACCCACACCCCCACCCCCACCCCCACCTCAACCCCCACCCCCACACCCACACCCCCCACCCCCACACCCCCCACCTCCACCACACCCCCACCCCCACCTCCACCCCCACCTCAACCCCCACCTCAACCCCCACCTCAACCCCCACCCCCACACCCCCCACCCCCACCCCCCACCCCCCACCCCCACCCCCCACCACACATGGTTTTAAGACCTGACAAGTTCATTTTAAAGGGGTGATACCCTAGTTGCGTTCACTGGGTGGGTTGGGGAGGTGGGCATGGTGCTGTGAGTGATGGTGCTGACACCAAGGGCATCTGGTGACATCCCACCCCTGCAGTTCCCCGCAGTGGGCAGTGTACATGCCTGGTTGTACCAGGACTCACGATACAAGGAGCTGCCGTGAGAAAGGACACAAGGAGGAATTTCTTCAGTCAGAGGGTGGTGAATCTGTGGAATTCATTGCCGTAGACAGCAGTGAATATCATTGGGCATTTTTAAGGTGGAGATTGACAGATTCTTGATTAGTTTGGGTGTTGGGGTTATGGGGAGGAGGCAGGAGAATAGGGTTGAGGGGAGAGATAGATCAGCCATCAGAATGGCGGAGTAGACTCGATGGGCTGAATGGACCAACTCTGCTCCTATGACATAAACATATGACTGGTACTGCAATACCCTGAGAACAAGACATGAGTGTTCCTCACGATCTTGTACTCTTCACTGAGGTCACCCCTCAGCCTCCTACACTCCACAGAGGAAGGTCTCAGCCCATCCAGCCTCTCCTGACAGCTCTGGCCACAGGTCCAGGTACATTGGGTGGTGGGACAGGACAGGTCAGTCTGCTGCTCCCGTCCACTGATGCGGGACCTGTGGGCGGGAGGTACAGCGAGAGGCTGGGTAGGCCGGGCCTGTACTGTGTCTGGGCCGGGCCTGTACCAGGTCTGGGCCGGGGCCTGTACTGTGTCTGGGGCGGGGCCTGTACTGTGTCTGGGCCGGGCCTGTACCGTCTGGGCCGGGCCTGTACCGTCTGGGCCGGGCCTGTACCGTGTCTGGGCCGTGTCTGTACCGTGTCTGGGCCGGGGCCTGTACCGTGTCTGGGCCAGGCCTGCACCGTGTCTGGGCCGGGCCTGCACCGTGTCTGGGCCGGGCCTGCACCGTGTCTGGGCCGGGCCTGCACCGTGTCTGGGCCGGGCCTGCACCGTGTCTGGGCCGGGCCTGCACCGTGTCTGGGCCGGGCCTGCACCGTGTCTGGGCCGGGCCTGCACCGGGTCTGGGCCGGGCCTGCACCGGGTCTGGGCCGGGCCTGCACCGGGTCTGGGCCGGGCCTGCACCGGGTCTGGGCCGGGCCTGCACCGTGTCTGGGCCAGGCCTGTACCGTGTCCGGGTCTGTACCGTGTCTGGGCCGGGCCTGTACCGTGTCTGGGCCGGGCCTGTTCTTTGTCTGGGCCTGTACTGTGTCTGGGCCAGCCCTGTTCTGTGTCTGGGCCTGTACCGTGTCTGGGTCGGGCCTGTACCGTGTCTGGGCCGGGCCTGTACCGTGTCTGGGCCGGGCCTGTACCGTGTCTGGGCCGGGCCTGTACCGTGTCTGGGCCGGGCCTGTACCGTGTCTGGGCCGGGCCTGTACCGTGTCTGGGCCGGGCCTGTACTGTGTCTGGGCCGGGCCTGTACTGTGTCTGGGCCTGTACCGTGTCTGGGCCGGGCCTGCACCGTGTCTGGGCCGGGCCTGCACCATGTCTGGGCCGGGCCTGTACCGTGTCTGGGCCGGGCCTGCACCGTGTCTGGGCCTGTACCACCTGGGCCTGTACTGTGGTCGGGCCTGGACTGTGTCTGGATCTGGGCCTGCGCCGTGTCTGGGCCGGGCCTGCGCCGTGTCTGGGCCGGGCCTGCGCCGTGTCTGGGCCGGGCCTGCGCCGTGTCTGGGCCGGGCCTGCGCCGTGTCTGGGCCGGGCCTGCGCCGTGTCTGGGCCGGGCCTGCGCCGTGTCTGGGCCGGGCCTGCGCCGTGTCTGGGCCGGGCCTGCGCCGTGTCTGGGCCGGGCCTGCGCCGTGTCTGGGCCGGGCCTGCGCCGTGTCTGGGCTGGGCCTGGGCCGGGCCTGCGCCGGGCCTGGGCCGGGCCTGCGCCGGGCCTGGGCCGGGCCTGCGCCGGGCCTGGGCCGGGCCTGCGCCGGGCCTGGGCCGGGCCTGCGCCGTGTCTGGGCCGGGCCTGCGCCGTGTCTGGGCCGGGCCTGCGCCGTGTCTGGGCCGGGCCTGCCATGTGTCTGGGCCGGGCCTGTTCTGTGTCTGGGCCTGTACTGTGTCTGGGCCGGGCCTGTACTGTGTCTGGGCCAGGCCTGTACCGTGTCTGGGCCGGGTCTGTACCGTGTCTGGGCCGGGCCTGTTCTTTGTCTGGGCCTGTACTGTGTCTGGGCCAGGCCTGTACTGTGTCTGGGCCAGGCCTGTACCGTGTCTGGGCCTGTACCGTGTCTGGGCCGGGCCTGTACCGTGTCTGGGCCGGGCCTGTACCGTGTCTGGGCCGGGCCTGTACCATGTCTGGGCCGGGCCTGTACCGTGTCTGGGCCGGGTCTGGGCCGGGGCCTGTACCGTGTCTGGGCCGGGGCCTGTACCGTGTCTGGGCCGGGCCTGTACCGTGTCTGGGCCGGGGCCTGCACCGTGTCTGGGCCGGGGCCTGCACCGTGTCTGGGCCGGGGCCTGCACCGTGTCTGGGCCGGGCCTGCACCGTGTCTGGGCCTGTACCGTGTCTGGGCCGGGCCTGTACCGTGTCTGGGCCTGTACTGTGTCTGGGCCAGGCCTGTACTGTGTCTGGGCCACGCCTGTACTGTGTCTGGGCCTGGGCCTGTACCGTGTCTGGGCCGGGCCTGTACCGTGTCTGGGCCGGGGCCTGTACCGTGTCTGGGCCGGGGCCTGTAACGTGTCTGGGCCGGGGCCTGTACCGTGTCTGGGCCGGGTCTGGGCCGGGGCCTGTACCGTGTCTGGGCCGGGGCCTGTACCGTGTCTGGGCCGGGCCTGTACCGTGTCTGGGCCGGGGCCTGCACCGTGTCTGGGCCGGGGCCTGCACCGTGTCTGGGCCGGGGCCTGCACCGTGTCTGGGCCGGGCCTGCACCGTGTCTGGGCCTGTACCGTGTCTGGGCCGGGCCTGTACCTTGTCTGGGCCGGGCCTGTACCGTGTCTGGGCCGGGCCAGTACCGTGTCTGGGCCGGGCCTGTACCGTATTTGGGCCGGGCCTGTTCTTTGTCTGGGCCTGTACTGTGTCTGGGCCAGGCCTGTACTGTGTCTGGGCCGGGCCTGTTCTGTGTCTGGGCCTGTACCGTGTCTGGGCCGGGCCTGTACCGTGTCTGGGCCGGGCCTGTACCGTGTCTGGGCCGGGCCAGTACCGTGTCTGGGCCGGGCCTGTACCGTATTTGGGCCGGGCCTGTTCTTTGTCTGGGCCTGTACTGTGTCTGGGCCAGGCCTGTACTGTGTCTGGGCCGGGCCTGTTCTGTGTCTGGGCCTGTACCGTGTCTGGGCCGGGCCTCTACCGTGTCTGGGCCGGGCCTGTACCGTGTCTGGGCCGGGCCTGTACCTTGTCTGGGCCGGGCCTGTACCGTGTCTGGGCCGGGCCAGTACCGTGTCTGGGCCGGGCCTGTACCGTATTTGGGCCGGGCCTGTTCTTTGTCTGGGCCTGTACTGTGTCTGGGCCAGGCCTGTACTGTGTCTGGGCCGGGCCTGTTCTGTGTCTGGGCCTGTACCGTGTCTGGGCCGGGCCTGTACCGTGTCTGGGCCGGGCCTGTTCTTTGTCTGGGCCTGTACTGTGTCTGGGCCGGGCCTGTTCTGTGTCTGGGCCTGTACCGTGTCTGGGCCGGGCCTGTACCGTGTCTGGGCCGGGCCTGTACTGTGTCTGGGCCGGGCCTGTACCGTGTCTGGGCCGGGCCTGTACCGTGTCTGGGCCGGGCCTGTACCGTGTCTGGGCCGGGCCTGTACCGTGTCTGGGCCGGGCCTGTACCATGTCTGGTCCAGGCCTGTACCGTGTCTGGGCCTGTACTGTGTCTGGGCCAGGCCTGTACTGTGTCTGGGCCGGGGTCTGTACTGTGTTGGGCCTGTACCGTGTCTGGGCCGGGCCTGTACCGTGTTTGGGCCGGGCCTGTACCGTGTCTGGGCCGGGCCTGTACCGTGTCTGGGCCGGGGCCTGTACCGTGTCTGGGCCGGGGCCTGTACCGGGTCTGGGCCGGGGCCTGTACCGTGTCTGGGCCGGGGCCTATACCGGGTCTGGCCAGTTGGGACAGAGTACAGTTCGGCTTCAGTGAAAGCTGAGTCCATGTGTTAAATGCACTCCAGCCCTCGTGGGCATTAGTGCGAGTGTGCGAATTGTCTAGATCGTTGCCATAGAGACAGGGCCTCAGTACTGGAGAGATGAAGTGTTCCGCGGGGTGAGGCTGCATCTATTTCATGATCATTAATGCTCTCTCTGTAAGGTGCTGGTCAGGCCACATTTGGAATATTGTGAGTGATTTGGGCTCCATATCTGAGGAAGGATGTGCTGGCTCTGGAGAGGGTTCAGAGGAGGTTTACAAGAACGATCCCAGGAATGAGTAGGTGAACCTATGATGAGCATTTGTCGGCACTGGGCCTGTACTCGCTGGATTTGCCACAGAAGGCTGTGGGGGCCAAATCAATGGATATTTATAAAGCGGAGATAGACAGATTCTTGATTAGTATGAGTGTCAGATGTTATGGGGAGAAGGCAGGAGAACGGGTTTAGGAGGGAGAGATAGATCAGCCATGATTGAATGATGAGTAGACGTGATGGGCCGAATGGCCTAATTCTGCTCCTATCACTTACCAGCTTCACCTCATCAATGCTATAAGAAGGAACTGCAAATGCGGGTTTACATCGAACATAGACACAAAGTGCTGGAGTAACTCAGTGGGACAGGCAGCATCTTTGGGGAGAAGGAATGGATGGCGTTTTGGTTCTTCAGACCTCATCAACCCGCCCGTGGTCCGGCTGCAAGTGTATCTGAATTACGGCAGCTTTTGTGTTTCATTAGCTGGGATAAATATTTCTTGGACAGTGCGCAGGGTTGGGAAGGAAGGGCTTGGTATCAACAGGTCAGTTCAGGAACAGGTCAGTTCAGGCACCATGTAGGGCAGATGTGGTGAGCTGGCCAGAGGTGAGTGTGTGGCGGGCACTGACGTGGCGTGATAGTGACCAGTCCCTGGACCTGATGGCACAGCATTGACACGGACATTGGCTCAACATGGTCCAGAACATCGACATGCCAGGGGTGAGGCCGCAAGCAAACTAGAGGAACAGCAGCTTGGGTTCAGCTTGGGTAGTGTGGACCCCAAACCCCAACCATCACCTCCTCATTCCCCCCACAGACACTGCCTGACCCGCTGAGTCCCCCAGCACTGTGCTGGCCGGGACAGACAAGTGGCCGGGGTCCGGATCAACGTCCTGAGCTGGAGCTGCCCGCAGTCAGGAAGCGGTGATCCCCCTCCCCTCCCCTCCTGCCTCACTCAGCTGCACATGTGTGTAGACTGGGGTCTGGTGCAGAGTGCGATCCCACCCACACACACACAGTGCTATCCCACCCACACACACACACACACGCACAGTGCGATCCCACCCACACACACACACACACACACACACACACAGTGTGATCCCACACACACACACACACACGCACACACACAGTGCGATCCCACACACACACCCACACACACACACAAGCACAGTGCGATCCCACACACACACACACACAGTGCGATCCCACACACACACACACACAAAGTGCGATCCCACACACACACACACACACAGAGTGCGATCCCACACACACACACAAAGTGCGATCCCACACACACACACACACACACACACACACACACACACACACACACACACACACACACACAGTGCGATCACACACACACACACACACACACACACACACACACACACACAGTGTGATCCCACACACACACACACAGTGCGATCCCACACACACACACACAGTGCGATCCCACACACACACACACAGTGCGATCCCACACACACACAGTGCGATCCCACCCACACACACACACAGTGCGATCCCACCCGCGCCCACACACACACACACACACAGTGTGATCCCACACACACACACACACACACACACACAGTGTGATCCCACACACACACACACAGTGCGATCCCACACACACACACAAAGTGCGATCCCACACACACACACACACACACACACACACAGTGCGATCCCACACACACACACACAGTGTGATCCCACCCACGCCCACACACACACACACACACACACACACACACACACACACACACACACAGTGTGATCCCACACACACACACAAAGTGCGATCCCACACAC